>JAOWCC010000577.1:93971461-94050770 GCA_030867875.1 Actinernus sp. WN-2022
GTCTACGAAATTACAGTTTCTGATACAGCATATTTTGACCTTCTTGACTCAAATATGGGTCAATACACACTGGTACTAATAAACTCAACCCTGTGTTTGGCAATTCCCAAACTCATCCCTGTGTTTCCCTGTGTTTGGCAATTGCCAAGCTCGTCCCTGTGTTTCCATGTGTTTGGCAATTACCAAACGTTAACTCAAATCTGTGTTTGGCAATTGCCAAACTCGTCCCTGTGTTTCCACTATGTGTTTGGCAATTGCCAAACTCGTCCCTGTGTCTCTATGTGTTTGACAATTGCCAAACTCGTTCCTGTGTTTCCATGTGTTTGGCAATTCGGCCAAACACATCGGTTTGTAAAACTCACCCATGTGTTCAGAAAATAAATTTAAAACTCAACCAATGAGTTTGGAAATTGCCAAAGTACATTTTATCATTATTTTTCTATTTCGGATGACCACCTTCTTATTTAGCTGTTCACGTGAACCTAAATGTCAAAATTTTGGGTCCAACATTTGCTTAAGAACATTGACCACTCAGTTCAATCGTATCCGTTACCTTGAACCATTTTGGTGTGTTTTCACTAGGACGAGTTTGACTAGTTAAACCATAGTTGCTGCCGCAGCGAGCGAGCCTGAAGCGGGCGAGCAAGGCAGCAGTTCTAATCTGTAAGCGGGTCCAAATCTCGATTTCTTTTTTTACCACAATGCATCACTTCTATTGTATTTTTTTACCACACTGCTTTGCACGGATCTGATCGTCACGTGACATTACACGAGGTGGAATCCGCATTGTTTGAGCTAACTACGTTCAACCGTTCTTTAATGCATTTCTGTGTATACAATCCTTGTGTTATCATAAATTTGTTGAAGTGTAGACGTGTAGGCAACTCTTTCTAATTCTGTGTGAACTATCCGTTTCCAAAGAGCAAGATCTCTCCTGTTAACAAGATGGTGAGCAGCAAATAATGTTCTTCTATTGGCTTCAATAAAGTCAAGCAGCCGGTTCAAATTACAATTAGCATTTACAACTACATTGTACATTCTCAATTACAGTTGATTTCCGGTGTTTAAACTTCACCGGGGAGAACAGCAGTTTGTTGTGCCGGGAATGTTAAGAAAATGTCGGGAATTGGTAGGCTCAGGGAATTTACCGGGAGATCGTTGATATGTCGGAACAAAATGAAAATAAATCGCGACAACTTTTGAGTTACATACCACAGCTCAAACAGGATTCAGTCACACGATAGCCCTAAAACTACAAAATATATTCATCTTAAACACCTTAGCATTTTTATCACCCAGTAATCTATTTTTCCTGCCAAAGTGCTACTGTGAGTTCTCTTCTAATACACTCCCTTAACTGAGCGGAGCAGCATTCACTATCTGTTAGGTATACTAGTTAATAGAGGTGAACTATGGTTAAACCACCTCGAATAAGCGCCCACCCTCAAGGTCCCAAAATTAAATTCCAATATGTACGGTATTCATGTACTGAGGGACAACACTCGGGCTAAATTTTACCGAGTTAAATCATTACTCGGTTAGGGAATATTGTTGTCCTGCCGCATGCCGCGGCCAGTCACAGCACACTAATTGACAGAAGCCTGTCAGATTATTTATTTAACCAAAGTAGCATTTAGAAGACCTTTTATATTTCGCGTATCGCTCTTAGTTCAAGCCATTCCTCTTCTACTTATTTGAATTTACATTAATCGCACATTTTGAAGAAATCGTCTTTGTCTTCGCGTAAATACAGCAGAGAACGAGTACTTGCTCTCCCTTGGTGGCGCGGTTTATAATTAGAACCAGGTATCAGATCTTAACACCTTAAAAACAGCCAAACAAATGCCTAAAGAAATATTATGCTTGAAACATGTGTCCGTCCAAATATCCTTGCCTAGTGATAACACACCCCAAATGGCTAAAGGAATGTTATGCTAGAATAATGCACAAACAGACAAGGCTCCTTTGCCGACGACCCTAAGTCCAACAACAAATAATGAAAAATGTATTACTAACAACCTAAGCCTCTCGTAACTAGTTGATCCTTAGACGATCTGATCTGTAAATCTTTTACTTTTCAGTTTTGCTTGATAGTGAAAATAACTACTGAGACTCGATTATTAAACAACACGTGAAAGCTGATCAAGACTATAAATATGACGAGAATTCGTAGCTGAAACGTCTTTGGGCTTCGGTGATCGGCTGACGCAATCTTCTAGATGATAAACGACATACATCACGCTCAAACAACAGAACCCTCTTGAACCTGGTACAAAGCATATTTCACCGGAAAACATCGTCTCGTACTTGTGTGGTTATCCGATAAGGAGCCTCCGATAACTATTAATTTCGATAGGATCGATCTAAGTCGAAGTATATAAGAATACGGGTGCTTGCTTGAATATAATTTGAACCGATGCCGATGACACCCACCGGAAGGCTAACAGGAACATGAGAAAACACTTTATAATGAAATTGAATATCCCGCTACGTGCGAAGTGTCAACTTTAAACCAATCGGATTACAGACTAGTGTTATTTCAGCCAATTCAGGCATGCAAAAGCTGACCCAAAGTGAATTGTAATTAACCGTCACTTTAATTTAGTTGAACGGCAGCGTTCTAGCGCCATTTGTTTCGTATCAACAATAAGGAATCTTCGGGAATAGATACGAATTGAAGGTAAGAACTCGTAGCTTTTGTCGTATAACTAAGCGTGTATAATTTATATCAGAGCTGTTTATAAGTACATTCAGTTTACTATAGTTTACCGCGGCGTGACTGGAGTTGCTTATGAAATGTGAAAGGAATACCTGAATGTCATGACTTATTTAGAGTCCAATTCTGTAAGATAAATTAATACTCAGTACAGTAATAGAATATCATCATTTTGAAAAAAACAATCAGTCCAGATACCGCAGATCGAGTCACAGGCCGCCCAAGTTCTGACTTTGTATGGGAGTTCTTCCGATAACTCAGAATAATAACATAAATTTAGTTACAGATCTTCTATAATACAAGGTAAATAAAGGAATAAGACTTACTTGAAGTTGTTTTGTCGTCCTATGTGTGTTTCAGGTCGCTAGAACGGTGTTTTATGGAATTCTTGAGTCATACGCTTCACCCCTCTAACCAGAGGGAAAGGCTGAACACTCGATACATCGACGGCCTTCGCTCGAGGACGAATTTTTCACAAAATATCAATCCCATCGGCGGTTACTCGACCGCGGTACAATCCATGGACATCAATTATCCCTCAGAAGTCCCCAGGCTTGATAACTCCTTTCCAAACCCGTTAGATTTGAACGATTTTTGAAGCAATTCGTGCAGCTTCCAACGGCTGACAGATCGTAACGTCCAATGAATGGTCCTTCTTGACAACGCGTGTTGGTAACCAGGCGTTTGGGTAACCAGGCCGTTACAAATTATTTATTTCCCTGAGAGGGACATATCAAATTCATTTGACACTTTCTAATCCCTCCCTCCCCTCCCACGATACCACTGAACCGCGCCGGTGACATCTATTGTACTGGAGAACCAATCGCGTAACGAGCTTTTGCGTAGGGTAAGCCAATCGCGAAGAAGCATAGGGAAAACCCGGCTGTGGTCTTCCATGTGGTCTTCCGCGAAAATAAACAAACAAAAGAACCATACAACGAAGTTCACTCGCCATGAGGTTGACTGTTCTACAATCAGAGATTTTGGATTTTGCTTCTAAAGGCCATAATACCGTGATAACCGGTCGGGCGGGAACCGGGAAATCCCTACTCGTAGTAGAAATAATAAGAAATCTAAGGAATCAAGGTAAAAGAGTTGCAGTGATATGCTCGAGTGGGATTGCATCTTCGGTTTACGACATAGGGGTCGCCTCCACAGTCCATTCGAAGTATGCACTGCATGGAGATCGCCGCACTGCCATGGAAGCAACTTATAGACAGGTCCACGAGCAACAACCTAGTTGGTAATCGAGTTCGAGAGACTGATACGATAATCTGGGACGAAGCCAGTATGTCCAGCAAGCGAATGTTGGAGATTGTAAACGGCATACATCATCGACTAAGTGAGGGGCGATCAGAGCGACTTCCGTTCGGCGGTAAACAGCTCATCCTCGTGGGCGAGTTTCTGCAACTCCGGCCAGTACCAAACGATTTTGATGAAGGTGCCTTTATGTTTAACGCACCCATTTTAGGAGGGCCTTTCCCAATCGATTTCAGTTGCTAGAAGTAAAAAGGCAAACCGATCCAGCATTCTTGGCAGCATTGCAAGATGTAAGGCTTGGGCCGTGTTCACCGGAAACTAACACCTATTTGAAGAGCCTTTCAAGACCAATAACTGATTCTGTCAATGCCACCCACATCTTCTTCAAAAAGCTCACGGCTGCCATCCACATCAGGGAAACGCTGGCACAATTAGCAGGCCACGAGATGAGATTCGAAGCGGAATCCGAAGGAGAGACAAGGGGAATCAACTGGCCTGGAAGCCATATACTTCACTTGAAGCCTGACTGTCGGGTGATGTTAGTGTGGAATTTAACTAACTGCCTTCACAATGGTACCCAGGGCGTATTCCAAGAGTGTGTCGATGATAAGTTAAGGGTCTCTTTTCCGGAGGTTGTCTCCCTTCTTATCGATAAGCAGACATGGATCAAGCGTGATATAAATGGAGCAGTGGTAGGCAATATTCGACAATACCCTATTGTCTTGGCTTATGGGATGACCTGTCATAAGTCGCAGGGCTTAACCCTTACCTCTGCTGTGATCCACTGCTCACGGGAGTTTGTGTCTGGGTTGACATACGTTGCCATCTCCAGGGTAAGGGCCCCTGAGCATATACAGGTATTAGACTTTCGACCTGATATGGTGTTACGTCCGAGTGCAAGGGTTCTGGAGGAATGCAGCACTAATCCTGGTGAAGTGTACGACGATCTGTCCTGTTGCAATGCTTTCATTATTCCTCCTGAAGAGGACCACCTATTTAATATAAAGGATAGGTTTTCTCCAGATGAAGAAATAGGAGATGAAAACTTTGTTTTTCCTCAGGAATGTTGTGATGGCCCCACATCATCTCAGTTTGAACAGGAAGGGGACACAGTAATAACTGACATTGTATAAATTTACCAAGAACTGACCAAACCTGATTCAGAACTTGCACATCCACCCCCTGCTCTTGATATTATAAATCTGTTAAATTCGAAAAAAGTACAAAGCCCAGTCAGTGACTATGCAAAAGAGAAAAATGAGTGCATAGACAATATATGTTCCAATCAGGATAAAGTTGTTGCTTTTGTGAATTTAGTTTGGCACCATTTCTATTGTATTTTCCATGACTACATATCTGAGAACCCTGATGAGGTAATTGTGAACATAGCCAGGGAAGGCTTTACAGGTGCAATAGCTAAGATCCACAATTTCCTCAACTCAAATGAGTTTGCACTGTATCAAAGAGCCCTATTCAACATTGAAATAGTTGAGGATTCACCACAAATGGCATTGTCATGTGACCTGACCATGGAATTGTTCAACAACTTCTTAGGTAACCTTGCTGATGCTATCTCAAAAAAACATGAAGTAGATCAGCAGGCACCAATTACAATAATCCAAGTATCTGACATGGCAGATGTAGGGAAAGGGAAGGTGCGACACGTAGGGGGCTGGGCAGTGCGAAAGGTTTTAGAAGATGCTCGCAGACATGTCTAATCAAATGTCAACACAACAGAGGCAGCAATATTCGAGGGAGTCAAAAAGAGCTTGGAAATCTGCACCATAATCGAAGAGTCCCTCACTGTTCCCTTTGACAAACTAGAGACATCCAGTGAGCACCCAGAAACTCTTCAAGTTACCGAGGCAAGGCAGTACCGAGAAAGGGGCCTGATCCATATTTCTGACAGTTGTTTCACCTTTTTTTTATACATGGAACAGCTTCGAGTCAACTTAATGAACTCTAGAAGACTTTTGCAGCTGAAGGGCAATCTTGTTGAGAATACATACAAGGAGATGGGTGATGATCCTGAGTTAGAGAGACTGTGGTTTTCCTGCTTCCCCTTCAGTGTTGTCACCTATAAAATGGTAAGGATGCTAATAATTACAACTATTCTTCCTATATAGTTCCATTAATAAAGTTTATCCATTTATTCGTTTATTCATCCATATGGGGAAGTTGAATAAATATTCAACTTCCCCATATGGTAGGGATGCCACAACAGCTTTCACCAATAACTGTGGGCCATTGAGGTATTATGAAAAGAAAAACAAGCTAACTGTAAAAATATAAGCTAGAGGGAACAAAATGTGTCACTGATATTGTACAACATAATTTTACAATATTGTAATTATGCTTTCTTGAAGCCACTATAATATGTAAGGATGAATCATTGGTAAAATATGTCAGCAAATTTTATTGTATTGATCCCAGATACTTTGTAAATAGACATATCTAGCAGTGTTAATAATAAGAATTTAAAGCAAATATATTATAATTGTGCAAACTTTAATCTACCTCTAACTACCCCAGAGCTTTAAGGAAAACGGTATCACATAAGCTATAGTTATTCACAATCAATGTCTATTGAATAACAGGAAACAATCCGTACAATACTGGCCAGGATCATCACAAGATACGTCAACATGGGGGCTAACCAATATCTGCGTGACTTTAGGATGACACAAAAACTAAAGAAGACTGCAGAGCTGAGGAAGCGAGTCCTTCAAAAAAACAAGAAACAGAAACAGAAATCAGACAGTGTCCCATATCAGGTACTTATTAAAATCAAGTATAATACTTTCAGTTAACAATGTTATGAAAGCAAGACTGTCTCGTTGCCTCATTACAGTAAGCAAATAACACCTGCATTGAAACTGTTGTCATGTGACTTAGCAATATTTTGTATCAAATTTCCAGACCAAATTTCATGCCATTAAATAAATTTTGGTTGTAATGGTTCTATTTTTCATATCCTATTTTTAGCCTGGCTTAAAATATTAATTTAAGATATTACCTGGTACACATGTAATTTATTGCTATACTCATATTGGATATAACATTTTGTATAACATGTGGATTTAGCTTAATTGTCATTTAGATGTGAGTTGCCTTGATGCCAGACTCATATGAATGTCATAAAATGTCATTCCATTTCAAATTTCTAGGAGATTCTCAAGGATAACACTCCAGCAAAATCTGCAAGCAATGGCAGATTGCTTAACTTCATTAAGCAGCACCAGTTTCAAGCACTTGTTGGGGTGTATACCAAGCAACAACTGATAAAGCTGTGTGAGGCGTATGGAGTACCAGCCAGCACCAGGCTCAACAAGACCTCTCTTGCAAGGGGACTATCTGCAGCTGTCTTACCAGGGAAGGGTATGCAAGCACCTGTCGCTGTGGATTCCAGGCAGTACAGGGTTTTACAGACAAATTCAGATCCCCAAACAGGACGGGTGGTGATGCTACTAGGAAGCTCAAGGGGTAACGTGTAAGCAGGTAATCCTTACAATAATGTCTAGAATATACACCTAATTCAAAAAGGTTGCTCTTGCAGATTTCATGATTGATCATAATTAACCTGTGAGGGATACAAGACTTCTATTTTTTTATGTCTACATGTACATGAACACATATTTTACTGTAACTTAAATATTTCATGCATGAAGCAATTGCACACTGCATGGAACTAGGCAGACATTTGCATTCTTCCCTAGCTGTAATTTGAATATTGCAAAATGATATGTTTACGGGTAATTATTAATTGAATCATTAATCACGCGAGAGCAACCCTTTTTTTGTATTTATGCTCCTAATAGGAGCATGCATATAAAGCTTGGATTCCTTATTCAAACAAAGACATGTAACCTGACATTGTTATTGACAGATTTTAATAAGCTTATTTGATCACTGCAACTCTATTTACCGAGGATTTTATCACGTTGTTGAGGTTATATCCCAATTCCATCTTATAAAATAATTTAATTAGATTATAAATTGATGTTTTCAAACATTCGCTTGCCTTAAATGCGTACCTACCATGTATTGACATCGTACATACTGTAGGACGCTAGCCAGTACTGTTAATAAAGTACCAATTGATAAACAATTTTGACTTTCTCTCGCTCACACAGGCCCTTAAACTGATAAATGATCATGTGATACAATAAAATAAAGGAAACACCCCTCTGGTTAGAGGGGTGAAGCGTATGACTCAATAATTCCATAAAACACCGTTCTAGCGACCTGAAACACACATAGGACGACAAAACAACTTCAAGTAAGTCTTCTTCCTTTATTTACCTTGTATTATAGAAGATCTGTAACTAAATTTATGTTATTATTCTGAGTTATCGGAAGAACTCCCATACAAAGTCAGAACTTGGGCGGCCTGTGATCGAGTAAGCAATAGTTTATAAAATGAAAAAGTTCGAATTCCTATTCAAAGAATCGGCATGCCATAATTATCCTGAAATTGCTTTACAATATGTACGATTAATTATTACCGTGCAGAAAATGCAGTGTTGTGCTAAAGAAAGCCTTTCGCTTCAAATCATGAGTTGAAACGTTTACTTAGTTCAGTACCATTTCATTGGACTCGATATATATATAGGGATATTAAAAGTATAGAATACCTGGCCATTTTATAGACATCTAACCTAAAATTAACTGCCACCGCGGTCCGCGGTCATTTTAGAACAACAAATACTGCAATTTGGCAACTAACTGCCACACGGATTCTATAGTTTAGCCTCAACACCTAAAGAAAGTCTGAGCTACATTCGGCATTTTTGCCCTTAAATAAGACAGAAAAGAATATGAGAGCCAGTGAAGAGAGATTAATGACTTCGACTTGTGGAAAGTCTTGATAAATCTCATTCATGTGTAGTCCGTCTATTAAGTTTCACCTTCACCAAAGTTACAACGTATATTCTCTTTCAGGAAATGCAAAATTCCAATTCGATCTGCATGTGGATTACCCGGGTTTTGACTTTGATCATCCCCTGTGGCTGTTTTAGGTCACGTTAGAAATTCAGAGTTTTGTTTGATTTTCTGAACACATCGGCGGTGAGTTATTCCAGGCAGGTTTTGTATGTCTTTCTCGTTCGGCTCACTCGCGTTTGGTGTGTCAATGGTTTTTAATATGTTTTCTAGCTCCTTTCCGCTTCTCTTCGCGTCGGATATTTCTTCACGTATCTACCGCCCGGCCTTCCGACCATTAGTTTCTGGCATTCTGTGAAATCCTCTGTTATTCCTGCCGTTTCATTCGTCTTCCACAGGTAAAACTTCCCTTTGTCCGCTTTCTCCATTTTAGACTGACCAAAAATCAGCTCATGGAACACATTTCGTCTTTTTCACTCACATTTCACTCATACCTACATATCTGACCCAAGTGGGACTCAAACCCAACGACCTCCAGGTTACGCGACTTGGCGTTTTCGAGTCGTAGCACAAATACAGGATAAAACAGGAGTGCAAATATGCGAGCGTATTACACGGGTCACGAACACTGTCAGGTTTGCGCAGGTTTATGATTCAATACTAGAACGGTTTTGTAAGCGCGCGCGCGAGCCAATCAAAGTGACGCTGTTTGAGTAATAGCCAATCAGCTTTTAGCGTGCGAAAATAGTTTTTACAACAACCGCCAAATTTCTCGCAATCTGATTGGCTTATTTTCATATGCAATATTTGGACAGACAACAAAAGCTGACGTCATTTGTTAAGGAGTGCGGTGTGGCTTTCGTTTGAAGCTAAAAGTGTTTTGTTGTTGTAAAACTGACACATTAGTTTGTTGTTGTTGTAAAAAAAACAAAAAGACGCCTCGTGGATCCACAGCTATTTTGACCATGTTATGACGAAAAACATTGTCAATATTAGGACAGACACATAAAAAACTAACTTCAATTTGTTAATTTTTTTTGCACACGCGCCCCCGATATTTGGCTTAGAAAGAGGCTGATAGTTTCCAATATAGTTTCTTCAAACATAGCTGAAAGATAAAAGAAAATAAACACTTTTTTTTTCGTGCTAGCCGTCTTATAATAAACAATTTATTACACGGAAAATTTGTACTGACGGCTGCATGGGAATTTTCTCGTCAATTTTTTTTTTCGCCTTTCAGTCTCGATAAAATAAAACTGACTAGTAAAATACCAGCCGTATTACACATCTTTCCGTGTAATAACCTCTTTTTATTATATAGCTAAGTAATTAATTTGGCGAGCTGTGATTGCGGTCCATAACTTTCCGTACGGACATTCAGCCCACTTCCTAGGCGTGTCTCAAATATATAATAAACATCTTATTAACCTTGTTTGCTCGGTCCTATTTCTTTACTCTCAATTTTTAATAGACTGTTAGAGAAACTAAAATAAATTTACAAAAGACTTATCAATTACATAGAAAAAAAGATTTTTTTATAACGAAGGACGGTTCGGTTTCAGGTCTAAGCACTCAACGGTACAAACAGTTCTATTAATTATTGACAAAATCCAAAGTTTTTTTTTTCATGTGGTATTTTTTTTAGACTTAACTGAAGCTTTCGACAAAGTAAACCATGCAATTTTAATTAGGAAACTTGACCACTATGGCTGATTCGTGGCATAGCAAAGGACTGGTTCATTTCATACTTAAACAATATAAGGCAATTCGTGTTTATTGGCAGTGCAAAATCAAATGAGCACCTTGTTTCTTGTGGCGCCCCACAAGCTCTGTGCTCGGGCCTTTATTATTCCGTTTATACATAAACGATTTTCATAATAGCATATCTATCTTTGATTTTCATCTATTTGACGATGACTCAAATCTGTTTTGTACTAACAAGAGCCTTTCAGATCTGGAATCTATTATAAATAGTAACTTACCTAAAATTAATACTTGGCTATCGTGTAACAAACTTCCCCTCAATATTGATAAAACTAATTTTGTTATTTTTCATCCGCCACAACAAAAATGTAGACACAAGGTTAATCTCACAAGTAAACAATATTAGATATCTAGGGATTTTTATAGACTCCAATCTCAATTGGAAGAGTCAAATCAAATATGTTTCCAAAAAAAACAAAAGAAGTATAGGTGTTCTATGTAAGATTCGCCATCATATTACCCCCAAGTTATCATTCAATTATATTATTCCTTGATATACTTACGGATTATCTGTGCGGGGCAACACCTATATTTCTACCCTGAATCCTTTAACAATCCTACAGAAAAGAGTTGTGCGAATTATAACTTTTTCAAAATATGATGAACATTCAAGCCCTTTATTCAAACAATTCTATACAATGCACTATTCATGCATGATTTAAAATAATAAACTTCCTTCTTCTTTTGATAGTTTGTTCAAACATATAACAAACGTACACAATTACAACACTAGGCTAGCCTCCAGAAACACCTATTATATCTATTAAAAAATCAGAGTAAATTAATCTTCAACAACAAAATCAAAATAAGTATAATTAATTACTATTAGCCTGTTTCTAACGCTTTCCCCCTTATTAGTTTTTTTTTCAGACAAGCCTTGTGTAAATGTAATTGTGTGTATTTCACTGACCCCTTTTTTTTGTGTTTCGGTTTTGTGTGTGTGCGCCAAAAATCTTTTCGATCCATTATTATTTACTATATATTTGAATGGTTATCGGACTCGTTTGGCGTAAGCTATTTCCGTTAACCTGTACCATAATTTTAGTATCTTTACCTATTGTAATAATCTTATCCGTGCTGGTGCAAATAAAATATTGTTGTTGTTGTTGGTCCGTACCGTAAGTTATGGATCCTCGTTGTTTCCCCTTTTTATATTATGGCCCGCTTTGCGCTTGGGCCATAAAAAAGAGGGAGGGGTGGGGACTCGGTCCTTAACTTACGGTACGGACCTCCATCGCACTCGGTTATTTTTTAAGGCATTTTTGAAGAAAATAGTGTTTTTTCAGCCCTAGTACCATTTGCAGCCCAAGCGTAGTGGGTATGGTACTGTAAGGGCTGAAAAAATATCACCTGACAAGTCATTTTATTAGTATTATTTTCAAAATACCAAGCCAAATTCTGGGAATTTTTTTCATCTTTGAACTTCGCCATTTTCACCGATAGCGTTACCTTTTTTGCATATTGCTTTGGGTGAGGTTCCATGAGTGCTTCAAACTTTTTAAAATTACTCGCTGGCGGGGCTTGCAACTGAATGGCTTCCCGCGTCAGTGTAAAGCCTGATTGGTCTAAATGGATGGGATAATGAAGCAAGAGCCAATGAGATACAGGGCTGCAAATGTATTTGCAGCCCGCCAGAGGTCGTTTGCAGCCCGATGCACGCGCGTTTGGCCGCGTATTTTGATAATAAACATATGTTATTTACCGGCCTTAGTCGGTCCGTATAGCGAAACACTTTGCCAGAGGTCTTTAAAACGGTGTCCAGGCCGCACGGGTCGGTCCCGAGGCCGCAGGTCGGTCCCGAAGCCGCAGCCGGTCGGTCCCGAGGCCGCAACCGGTTGGTTTTCAAAAGCAAAACAATGGCTGCGAAGTCGTCAAAATGTTAAAAACATCTTGCTTCAGTTTAAGATTGAACTACTAGTTGGTTTCTACTTAAACAATTAGACTATGAGCTCGAAGTTCCTATCGGCTGATAGCTGACTCGGAGCAGCCGATAGAAACTTCCAGCTCATAGTCTAATTGTTAATTATCAAACGATATCAATTATAAACACTGTAAAATTTCCCTTGCCCACTGTTAACTCCCAAATGATAAACATTCTCATGAAAAAAAGACAAAAAAACTATTCGGAGTAGCAGAGTTGCTTGTATACTGTAGAACATTTGAGACAATTTTGATGAAGGATGGCAACTGACGATTCGAGTGGATGAATTATACTGCTTTTGTCAGTGAGAAATTTACAGCAACTTGAAATCGTTTCAGTGTAACCGAAATCACGCAATCTTTCCCATCATCTATCGAAAAAGTTTGAAAACTCCGATCAGGACATTCTCATGGTATTCCTCTTCGCTCTCCTCTGGGTATTATTTTTGTAGTTTTGTTTTAAGCTCAATTCGATTGACAGCCCCTTTCGGCCGATCGTATTTACATATATTCATGTTCTAACACCAGTATCGGAAACCTGCATGTTCATCGGTATAATACTAGATTTACTGCTAAACAATTTCTACTAGACAACAGAGCAAAGGAACTATGGAATTTTTATATTTAGTTTACTGTATCAAGATTCTGGGAATTTATTTCAACTAAATACAAGAACCCCTCCAGAATCACCACAAAGGATATTTGATTCACCGCGGTTCTTTACTTTAGATTCTCAAGATAACAATCGATTTGGGATTGATGTTCAGTTATTCAAAAGTCAATATAATAATTATCTTTTGGACTATAGTTTCAGAATACAGTAGCTCCTGTATATATAGCACGTGTTGCAATGACTGTGATTGATTGAATTTTTTATTAAAGCATGTGAATTATTGCCAAACTTCATTTATACTTAGTAATTATTCTAGTAATTCAGTTTAGTTCCTTTTTTTTTTATTCAAAAGTAACATTAAAGTACCGTAAATGTTAAAACAACTGATATATATATATATTTTATACAGCCTATATCTAAGCTACCTTTTCAAACTTTTTAAATACTTTATCCTAAGCTTTGGCTACTTTTGTTTCTGCGCACTAATTTTGTAACTCTCGGGTTTTTTTTCTTGAGTGTATGTTATGATTGTAACTTTTCATATTCCATGTAATTATGACCTGTAAGCAGTGTAAAATAAAGAAACTTGAAACTTATATCTATCAGACTGCTTTGATTTTTTAATCTTCGTTATTGCTGAAGTATAGCAAGGTGTTTATTTGTTTCGTTACCGCGAAACACCTGCATTTGTGACTTCAACCAGCTACATATAGAGAAGAAGAAAGCGAAGACAATCCATGAATTATATATTATATTAACAGCTTGGTATACGTTAAGTCCGAAGGTCAATCGTCATTGAAGTTATCTGGCTACATAAATAAAACTGAATTTTATTTTTCAAAAATTGTAGGATATATATAGGAAGCGTTCCCTCAAAATCAATTACTCTACCTGGCGTAGGTATTTGGGGTGTTATTAATTAGAGGTCTTATTTTAACGAATGTCATCTATATTTAAATTTTAATCTTTAGAGTCCTTTTTGTCTTATTTCCAACAGTGGGTTCCCTTTTGTTGTGCGCGCGAAAATTCTTACAGCGTAACGCAGTCACGTCCGGCTAGGTTTGAGAATTCCCAACCCTTCTTGTTAAAGTAATTGAATTCTGCTTTATCATGTTGTATTGCATCTCTCTCGCAATTTGACGAATATTCATTGTAACCCATTTGATTACGATAGTATATGGTTACTATAACTACCACTGGAAAGAAACACAAAGCTTTTATTACCGTTTTAAAGGTGTGTTGATGCTCCGCCCATTTCTTGAAGGGGGATCCTAAAACACTGATTACTAAATCATATCCCGCCGAACTCTTTTATTGTAGTAAAACAGCAACTATGTTTTTTTCTACTTTTATTAAGCGAGTAATCTAATTTTCAAGCTGCAACGAGGTCTAATCCCTTCGGATCTTTGGAAGGTTTCTCCAATTATCAAAGATATTAACATGATTTCTGAGAGTTATAATTAACTGAATTACCACGTTTATAGTGAAACCACAAGGAGGTAAATTCGTTACTTTATCTCAAGGCCTGGGAATTATATTATTTTGCCATATAACTGTAGGTCTATTTTGATTGGTTGTCAGCCTCTCAATAATTCATCCCATTGGACACTTCCAAAGTCTATAATTAAGAAGCACTGACCCCATTTCATAGATTTGTCTCATTCAGTTTCGAAGAGAAAGCCACTCTGAAGCCGAATAGTCTAACCCAAGACTTCTGAACGCAAGTCATACTTCGTACAATGCCTTCTACATCAAAAATCATTGCTATCTTCTGCATTCTGCTATGCGTGATGGAGTTTGGAGTTGCGAAACCTATTGAAAATGAAGGTAATCAACCAGGCCTGGTTGTTAAAAGGGTGGATAACTTTATCCAACGGAAAAATCCTTATCCAGTGGATAAGTATTAACCAAACTAGCTTATTCTATGCACTTGATAAGGATTTATCCGCTGGATAAAGTTATCTACCCTTTGAACCTGGACCCTAGTGTTTAAAGTTGGTATGTTAACTAGATGAGCGTTATAAAAATTGCTTATGTTAGAAATAGTTGAAGCCCCTTCTACCCTATTCATCGACTCGTAATATTTCAACTCATCGGTTCGAAAAACTTAGTGTAACATTTTTGTGTCATTTACTGAAATTTTCAATTCAAGTGTCGGCTGCGAAATTATAAAAGGTGATCGTTTTGCAGTAAACAGATTAACAAACCAGTGTGTGAAATCTAAAAAAAGTAGAAATGGAATTGATTCAGAAAAGTTTCAGCACCAAGCTTAAGCTTGGTGTTGCTTTCTCAAGAAATATATAGACTTTAATTTGCATAATAAGGCCAACCAACATTTCACTTGGGTGGATTGCATGGTGTTGCTGTTAGTATAACTTGTTAATAATGTATGGCTCCGATTTCACAACACTGGTTTTCAATGTCTATGCTATAACATTGTGTTTCATAGAAAAAAAGAACGGTTTTCAATCAGAAAAGAAAACACGTCATAATTATATCATGAAACTGAGGATATCTATAGCATGTTGATTTAATCACAGAAAATAGGAAAAAGTGTAAGGACACGTTTCGGCTATTTCGTATTCCGGCTATTTCGAAATCAGAATACCAGCCTCTGAAGAATCAGTAGAAACTAGTTGCTACTTTTTGTACGTCCTGTTGGGAATATTTTTTGTGTTTGCCAATGTAACCAGCATTGGTTTTTGGTGTAATTCCTCAATTCATTTCGCAATACCCGGAATATGTCATAAAAGAACCCTCCCCAAGAGACTAGGGAATATCGTCTATGTCATGGTATTGCGCATGCGTGGAGTCAATATTCGATTGGTGGCTGTTCGTTGGTTACAAAGAGTTAAAGTCTCCTCCCGCAATATTTGATTAAAATAAAATGCAATATTTTCCTTTGATTTTAACGTCCCACATGTGCGTGAGATTCGTCAGTTCATATGAAAATCGCTGAAAATAATTGATTCCGGGCTACTATATCTATATGTAGTAGTCTTTTAATAAGGATCCCTATTCCAATAATTGCTTTCTGTCTCGATTTCTTACTGAATATTTGCGAATAAATCATGGATCAAGGAATTGTTTTCATATCCCTCTGATCGATGAGTTTGTGGGACAAAATGGCGGGCGTGTTTCCCAGGGAACATTGCTGCGTTGTAATTGGTGTGAATTGTTGTTATTGACAGGTGTGGAACTATGAAAAAGTGCCCCACTCCCCCCCCCCCCCCCCCCCAATTCCAGATCCCAAAAAAATTTGCACCACGGGCGCTGATTCGAATTTTTACGGTATTTATTTACTTATCTATTTATCCTTTCTTCAAAAGACGTTCCGTACGCAGTGCGCGAATTTGCTAATAGAGAGAGGTATAACACCAACAAGCGATCCGAAGCCTTTTACAAGCGGTCGCCAGAATGTGAGAAGTGTTGCAATCAGATGCCACAGTGGTGAGTCACAGTAATATAGTCCCCGGGGGCTCATACACGGGGGTATTATACACAGTGAGGATTATGCGGGGCAGGAGGCACGGGGGTATTATGGCAGGAAAAGAGAGGAAAAAGCAGTATTCGCATTGTTTTTGCTAGAGTACTGCATTTTAATAGCAGAAATTAACGCTTTAGTTTAAAATAACAAACTATTAAACAACAATCGTACCCATGTAGGAGCAAAGAGACATCACCAGGAACCAATGATTAGTACCTTGAGCATCCATATATTCGTGACGCAGCGTTTTCCCTGACCGGGTTATTTTTATATTTCATTTCTCGTTGTTCGCTTTTATCGCGGTATGTTGTTAACAAAAGATAGCTCGTTAGCTAACCTAAATTAATTAGATACCTAATTAGATCAAAAGAAGCCGTCTAATTATCTTTTGTTTCAATTGCGTTCGACGCATGAAAAGTTCGACGTTTGAATCGGGCCTAATGCTCCGGCCAAGAACAGGAGCACTGAACGGTAACAGGAGCCCATAACTAGGAGCGTCCATCCCGCATACTAGGCCTATGTCACAGGTTATTTTTAGAACGGTTTCCCGCTATTGTTGACATATGGCATGGACGCTCCTGGTTATGGGCTCCTGACGGCAAGGAATACTGATAAAAAGGTGTTAGTTTTCTATTGTTCTTTCTCGTAATTTCATTGGTTGATACTCGAACGTCCATTAGAAAACCAGCAAGGCAATATATTTTCATTAGATAATTTTTCATTTTTCAATTTAGTTTTAATTTGATCAAACTACTTGTGGTCTGATTCAAATCGTTATTGGGGAAAGTTCTCAAATTTGTGATTCAAATATATTTTGTCTTCCTCCTTTCCTGGATGGTGATTTCTTTCAGTTTTCACAGCAAAAATGACCAAAAGCGTACAGTTTCCTTTATTTTCAGTTTATAACTTTGACTGTGGACATCTCAGACAGCACTTAAGGCATATTCAAACAAAATCGTGATTGGGAATTGCTCATTGCCGCACCCTATTCTCTTTTGCTCCTATTTTTTGGCGAACCAGTACATCAAATTACGCAAACGTTTGTGATTGGCTAAATAACGCGCGGGGCAGATTTATTTCTTGTATAATTACAAGTTAGAAAATCCGTGTCCCCGATTTGTGGCCATACTTATTACAACTAAAAGTTGTTTATTTTATTACTTCGTGCTCTATAAAATATACATTGCAATCGGCCAACTCGGGAATCCAAATCTGGTCTCCAACTTTTAAATTATTCAGACCCAGAAGAGTTAAACCCAGCAAATGATAAATCATGTTTTACGGCAGCTTGAAAACTTGAGCTTCAAGTTTTAATATTCCTCAGGGTTTGCTCAGGGTTTGCCGATTTTCTAGCGTGATCCGATGAGCGATTTGATTGCTTTCATTCACAAATACTATGACCTACCCCTCCCCAAATATATATTGTTATGCGCACAAAAAACCTGCGCGAAGTGGCGATAACATGTCGATTTTTGGCAGGCATCTCTTTCTTCATTTTTCTCTCTCCTTCCCTCCCCAGTCCTCTTCTTTCCCGCAGTCACAGGTAACCCAATTCACCATTTTCCCGCTGTTTCCGATACTTAGGGATGACTGCGGAGGAGGCTAGTACGAGCTTTTTTATAACATACATTTTACAACAACATCCAATTTTCTCGCATTCTGATTGGCTCTCCGCTATATGCAAAATAAGTACATACAATTCACGTCGGGCATAAAGTACGTCAAAATCGGCATCAGTGAGCGTGGACAAATAATTAAAATTAAAACCATTTCTTTACTTATAGTCTCAATTTGAAGAAATGTTGGTGACTTGTTAACAAAATGAAACTACATATTTTAGGTGTTTTATGTTAGTATGATGACGTTGTTGTGACGTCATAAGTGATGCCTCCTTTTTTGGTAAAATTCCCCCTTTTATAGATGTTACAAACAGACTACACCATCAAAGGGTCTTCATGACACACATTCCTTTGGCGCAAATTTAAACGTTCTACGACTATTATAGCAAAAGTTATAGAGGAATGACTGTTGCTATGACGTCATATTTAGTGACGTCAGGTGTCATACCTAAATAAGGCTGCATATTGTTAAAAAATCAAGAAAAGAAAATAATGTGGGTTTTGAGTGCCAGACTAGCGCATTTCATCACTAAAACTCGAAAATCACTCAAAGGATTTTTTTCTAAGGGCATGTATAAAAAGTATGACGTCATAATGACGTTGCTGAAAATATGACTTCAATTTTAAGCCGGTTATGGACAAAAAATAAAAATTCAAAAAACATACGATTTTAGCCACCAACGTGTTTTATGATTGGACAAAATGTCATGCAACAATATTTACAACTCTAAAAATTGAATGAAGCGATGTTTTTATAAATGCTTTTGTGGTGTTTATTTCCCGCCACATTTTGGCGGGAAAAAGGACAAAATTCAAACTTTCATAACTTTTGATTTCCTTAACCAATCGACATCGGGTTTTCGATTCCTTCATTCTCATCACGAGTAGATTTTAACAATATACGACATTTCGTTTTTAGAGATAATGAACAGTTGCAAGAAACGTATTACAAATGGATAAATGACGTCATTGTGACGTCACGATGGTAGTAACATTGCTTAAAAAATCAGGTTATATTCCTTTTACGATTCTACATCCTTCTACCAAAATTCACTCGTCTGCATTGAAAACTTTTTAAAATATAGAACTGATGCCGTTTTTATGGTCGTTTGTGCCCACCGTGCAATGAAAATGACGTCACTCGCAAGCCGTGGTAGCTCACGGCGAGGTTTGTGAATTCAACTGGCTGTTAACTTCGCTTACAAAAACAAGAAAGTGAGGATTTCACAAGCATTTTATTACTAGGAGAAGTCAATCGGTGAGTCAAACTTCTTGAGTGTGCCATTTGGCAAAATGAGAGTTTTCTCTTGAGTGGAGAAAGTTTCGGCGAATTTGTAGTCAGACTTTGTGACTAGACTAGTTCTCTCAGAGCTCAGAAGTTTTGAATTATATAACAATAACTTTTCTGATCCAGAAAAAAAATCTGAAAGGATTTCACATGCATTCCATCAATTAGAGAAGTTAATCGGTGAACCAAATTGCCATTTGTCTAAGAAAGCTTTCTCTCGGCAACGGTAATTAGAAGTGTTTACGTTTTGACTTTCAATGGCCTTTTTCGACTCGAAAGCAGTTTATTACGCTCTCATTTGAAGCTATAAGTGCTTCGTCGTTGTAAAAAAATAAATCGCACACATTTGGCAAAATGTGTGCGATTTGTTAACTTCAATCTCAGTGAAAAGAATCTGTGATTATTTCATCCATGTGGAAATAGCTTTGAAGATGATAGAGACTGGCGTCGTAGTAGAAGTATTATAAGAGCAAAAGAAAAACCATACTGATGCCGTTCAGTTAATAAAGTTTAAAATTCAATCGTAATGTTGAAGAAAATTGCTTTGCAGAAAAAAAGAATCAAGTCTGGTTTCGTTAACAAAACATACACTATACGGCATTGGTCCTAAGTGATTTAGGCCGGTATTTAAAGCCTAGTTTATACGCGACACGTCACTCCTACAAAACGTACGCACGGCCCACTCCAAAACTACCTCTTCACTGGGTCTCTGCACCCTAGATCTTCGGGTACACGTACCCGGGACATTTCCATTTACACGACAAAAATAAGGGGTAACATTTCGGATTGGCCATGCCCAAATACTTGTCGTGTAAACCGAGCTTAAGATACGGTAAGTCTTGTGCGGTTTTGATCATGTTAGTACTGATGTTAATTGCGTTGTCGTTTTGTATCTCTGAAGGTGCTCAGTGCTTTACGAAGCTTGCAGTTGCTGATGCTTTGAAAGATGGACAAGTGAACCAAGATGAACCAAGTGAATCTGTGTCGCTAACTTTGTTTGCTGTTTGAAAATGTGTTGAAATAAACGATTTTCTTCTTTGAATCCTTTTGTTTTTGTATTTCGAGCAAGTGTGTTTTGAATCCAAATTCAACATAATTGCTTCTACCAGACTATGAGTTTACTAGCTCTTACAGTAAAGTTTGTTAAGAGAACAATACAAGGGCCTTGACCATTTTAGCATATCTTAATAATTATTACTTAGCCATAGTTATTTTTATTAGTGTAACGCATAGTATCTATAATTAGAGTATCATGAGCACGGCACTCCTAACTTGAGCACGGCACTCCTAACTTGGGCATGGCACTCCTAACTTGAGCACGGAATTCCTAACATGAGCACGGCATTCCTAACGTGAGCACGGCACTCCTAACTTGGGCATTGGCACTCCTAACTTGGGCATTGGCACTCCTAACTTGAGCACGGCACTCCTAACTTGAGCACGGCACTCCTAACTTGGGCATGGCACTCCAAACAAGCGAGCCAAGACTACATTTTCGTATAAGCTCTCAGAAGTCCTAATTTTCGGACACGCGTACCTGGAACATTTCCATTTACACAACGAAAATCAGGGATGCATGTCGTACCGATATTGTTTGGCACGCGAAAATACCTCGAATTTAGGAGTGCCGTGCCCAAAATGCTTGCTTTAATTTTCAAAAATTCATATCTCAGGTTCTATTCAACCGATTTCATAATATGAAAGGAAAATTCTCAGTGCACAGTAAGGAGAAGAATAATCATGTACTTTTGATCGACTTTTTTAAAAGCCCAACCTTTGTCTAAACCCCCTAGTCATCATGTTTAGGTGTTATCAGGAGCCAATTACCAGGAGCGTGCATCTCCATATTAGGTCATTACCAGGAGCGTGCATCTCCCAGATTAGGTCTGTCCAACAGCAGAACAGATGATGTAGCTATTTTTAGCTTCGTGTTTCCCGTGAAAGTAGACAAAGCATACCTGCACTAAACCAATCACACGACGAAACGTCACTTCTAATTATGCATTTACGCAGCTATTTTCCTATTCAGGGAGCGCGCATTGTCCGCAGCGCAAACAACCATGGCAACCATTTTATTTCGCGGGAATCGGATATCTATAAATGGCCACATCGTCTACTGTGCTGTGGCCGCTACCCATCACATAGGTACGCTTCTGGTAATGGTTTATTTTGGATAGCTATTCAAAATATTTAATTCACTCCAGTAAATAGTATCATATATAATAATTTAAGTTACAGTTAATGAAGTTTATCTCTAATTTACGTATAATAATATTGTTAATAGTCTTTAGATATGGCTTACAATTTACGTCCACGGCAGAGACTTAATTATGTGCAGCTAAGTGCTGGGAAATCACTACAATTTGGGGAATACGGATTTTGGCCGACTAGTCATTCCTCGCCAAGAGTTTGCCGAACGAGAGAAAACCAGTGGGGAAGTCAAGAGGTATAAGGGAATTACGAACTGGCTAATTTATCGGCCGCTGTAGCAAGAGCACAGAATGCGGCTCTGGAGCAACGGGCACAACTGATATCCTTGCGTACTGAGTTGGCTGCGTTACAGGAGCAGAACGCGGGCCTGCAAGCGAAATGCGCAGCGCCCCAGCAAGCGGCATCAAACACTGTTCAGGCTCGTACCATTCGTGAGCTTCGCGAATCGCCAGCCCTAACGGCGCAGGTCAACGAGGCCATGGCGATTTTAGAATTTAACTCTGCTGTCCTAGTCAAATTAGTTATCAAATTAGTTCAAACCTTGTTTGAAATAGCTCTATAACTATATACAGCGCCGAATGCTTCTAATCCATGTGAGATCCGAATCAGTTACTGAAGGTGCTAAAGAGTTAATACAAGCACACCAAATTGAACCGAGATAATCATAGCAGTATGGCTCCCGCATATTTGACTTCATTTTTCAATCCACGTTCCAGTAAAATAATTATGCATTAAGAGGTGTTAAAGTACCTATAAACCCGCCCCAAAATTGTTATTTGACATCAATTCTGTATTGTGCCCTGACTAAGAATTTGAACAAATAAAAGTGAAAAAACTAAACTTCGACGATTTTAGTGGCATCAAAGTTAGAGTAAACATCCGTTTTGGGCTCCCTGTTTCCAGTTGGAAGTCAGCGCGAGTCTTGGTGAGGGCCTGTAGTTGTGATGGCAATCGGACATCATTTTACTACACTAACTACCAGAATCCTTTGCATGGTTTCTTTTGTTCCTTTAATTTAGACCATTGTCTTGCTATTCTCAACGGAGTTGGAAAATCTGAATAAGAAAAAAGATTTCAAAAAGGAAAAATGTCATATTATAATCTAATCAGTAGGAAATAAACTCCATCACAAGAAAGAGCACATCGAAATTAGTAAATTTACCAAGTTTGGTGACATTTTATTGGATATTTACCATGCAGTGAGCTTTCAAGTGTCGCAGAAATAAGAGATGATTGTATGGAATTGAAGGACGCCTTACTACATACACATCACAGCTTACTAGTTTAAGGCTTTAAATAATATGGCACCTTTTTATCTTAATGAACTTTTAACTCCATATGTTCCGAAACGGTCACTACGCTCTGCTACCAAAAAATATTTAGTTATTCCTAAGTACAATTTAGAGTCCTATGGTCGCAAAGCTTTTTCAGTTACGGCGCCGTCCTTATGGAATAATCTACCAGAAAACATAAGGATTATTCAATCTTTGACTGATTTTAAAAGTTCCATTAAAACATTTCTTTTTAAGCGCGCATACTATTCATGATGTAATTTTAAATTATTCTTCTGTTTATTAATCTTAATATTTTTATTCGTATGTTTTTATATATAGATATATTTTTAATCTTATCATAGTTAACTACATCAGTGGTTATAGTTTTAATATGTTTTTACAGAATGTAAAGCGCTTTTGGATTTTCGAAGAAACAGCGCTATATAAATCTATTATTATTATTATTATTATATTATATTACTAGTCTCCAGGCCCCCAAAGGGAATTGAAAACTGACGGCCACATGTTCTGGTTATCAACTTTGACAGGCCGTAAAAAAATAGAGTTGAGTTTTTGGCCTGGTCACCTGGCACAAGGTAACTGTGCGCAAGCTGGGAATCCCTGGTACCAGTCAGGTAGAAAGTCACGACTAAAGACATATTATAAACGCTTTATTCTCCAATACTCAGAGACTACCAATGACGTTCGAAGACCTTAACCTCCTAATAGGGTGTTGTCAGGGTGTGGCACCATTGACTGATGGAGAGAGGCTGCCCTAGGGAACACGCTCTCGAAAATATTGAGGACGTTATCCGTATTGGACAATCGTGTGTAATGTCTCGCCATCCGCGCACTAAAGTTCTAACATCACCTAAGAGAACCGACCCCCATACTAGCCTCTCTCCCCATGATAGTCTGCGCCGATTTATTTTTAGCTTGCATAAATTAGTTGGACTATTTTTACCACGCTATCCGATTCAGGTTCTTAGGTGTCATGTGTCCGAATGGACAGGCGGGCGGCGAGAGCAGAAGAATGCATTCAGTGTTTTACTCAGTAACCAAAGCATACACAATTTTCTACTTTCACGACAGTTACTCTACAGATTCATATTGATTACGGTGTTGCAAAAGCATGTCCGATTATTTACGATATTATAGGTTCTATTTCTAATTTCTTTAGCGAATTGTAAGCGTCTGTTTACGATAATTCCAAACTCAGTCAGTCAGTGTTTCAGATTAATTATTAGTTTTACCATGGCTGAGGGGAATTAGTGATTTAAATTGCCCCGAGAGCCGAGGGAAGATCTTTCCTAGGCTCGAGGGGCAATTTAAATCACTAATACCCCGAAATGCCATGGTATAAGTTTGTTATACCATGATCGCCGAGGAACGGAAAAATCTCTGAGAAGTGTAGTTTTCTCTGCCGAAACTAAAGACGTCGCCGTTGAGTTGCTTTCGAAAACGTTTTGTTTAATGCTTGACTGAGCGCCATTGATTGAACGACCCTGGCTTCCCTTGGGGACAAGTGTGTTGTTTTTGAGAAGAACAACACTAAAATACAATGTAATTATGCGGTTGACTAAATATTCATAAGAGCATGCACGTTTATGGTTTTAAGTATCCCACATGGAAGAAGCGGGCTTGAGAAATGATGAGAATAACGCGCATATTGAAATAGCTCATCCCACATGGATTACGTTGACGGGTATAATGAAGGCAGGTCAGTTTGGATTCAATTTTTTTAACCCGGGAACGCATAACCTGAGTATCAGGCTTACTTTTCCCCCGAGAAAAAGAAAGAAAAAACAACGCGCGAAAGGGGGAAAAGAACGCCTGATACAAATACTATTCGAGACACCTTCCGCCCCTTGTCACGTCGCCTGTCACAATCATGTCAACCGAATCATGTAAGTGCTTTCGAGATTAGCCGCTAGTAAACATGAAAAAGTTTTCACACATTCGAACCTCATAGTATCATGTCCACTTAAAACATTATTTCTATTCCAAAATAATACTACAGGCTACTTACCATGTCTCCACAGTATGGACTTCGTCAACTACAAGAACTTTGGCTTTGTGCAATGCACCACATTTTAACTTTCGCTTAGCCATTGTTCAGCACTTCTTTTTTTTTGGGGGGGGGGGGGAGAGGGGGGGGGTCGTGGGGGGAGTGGAAGGGCCTGATACTCAGGTTAGGGAGCGCAGGGCTAGTCGTGCCAGAGGGGAGCAGGAGTTGATGCTTTTGACCCTCTCACTTCCAGCCTGCATTCTTTTCTAATTTTCCCTCATTACGCATGCAGGGGAAATTTAGAAATATGCATTGTCTCGAAATTTTCCGGCGACAATGCAAATTTCTAAATATCCCCCCATCAGGGAAAATTAGTGGTTTAAATCTGCCTCGGAGAACAAAATAATCCGAGGCTATCATAGTATAACTGGATATATAATTTCGCAAAATTGTAGTCAAATGTCGATGCGTGCTTGCTTGCTATAAACTGAACGTTTCTAAAATTATATTAGCATGAAATTTTAAATAGAGCAAATAATCCTGTCAGTTCCCTAGTTATCTAGCTATACATGAATATGAACTACAGGGAACGAGTATTCATAAGGTAAGCGAAGTTTCAATAACAACGATACGAGTTGTTAATTTATTCTATTTTTTGGAAGACTTTCCATGCTCGCTCCGGCTACAAACTGAACGGAATCCTTTGATAGTTTCACGAAATTTAGGTCACTCCAGTTTCTTTTCACGGCTTCCAGGTCACATCCGAATTTCCTACGGGTCTGGCTTAATAATACAGCCTAAAGTTTCCCAGTCAAATCCAAACGGCAATATTTTTAACGAGATTCCAAATTACACTCCGTAGCTTATATTTAATTCAAAGTTCATTTTCTCGAGTCTTCAAGTCAGATCCGTCCCATACCCGTCCGAGTAGTAAGTTCAGGGACCAACACATAATTCAGAGCCAGTTTTGAAGCTTCGCATCCATCTTGTACTTTTTGATTGTCGATATTTTGTCTTGTACTTGTATTTGTTATTGATTTATTATTGTTGATTGATTTGTAATGTTCGGAGATATTAGCGATAATTACGCTACATGTAAAACGTACATGTATGTATGTAAATAAAAGCTCTGCTGGGTTATTATATATTAGCTGTAAGTGGTCGTGGTTGATTGCATTCCATCGTCAGAAAAATCAGTAATAGTGTTAGGAAAAGCTATAGATGGTTTTCACTCAATCCCCAGAGATTCAAATGACAAAGGGCATGGCGGCCATGTTGGTGTACCTAACAAAAGAAGCTAACGAAGAATCTATTGCTAAAGGTACACCAACATGGCCGCCGTGACGTCATGTGAAAACCATCTATTCCACAAATTGTGGAACAGCTTTTCCTAACAATAGCAACAAAGCAAGAAAAACATTCTCATACCATATTTTATTTCAGCAATATTGACAGCAAACAACAGAACCTGACAGTTCATCTTGAATCTCCATTTTAGAGTGAACTTCAAGTCAATCATAGATTAAAATTAAAGTTCGGCTTAGTTGTAAACTGCTATAATTCATTAAATATAAAAGCCCATAAAATTAGAGCCTACGTCTAAATCAATTTTATCCTTTGAAAAAAAGTCGTGCTAAATTGCAATGGCCTTTTTCTAAAGTCTAGTGTTAGTGTTAGTCTGATTAATTGATGTTAGTCCGTGTGCTTGTATTCACCAAACCACCATGCACTACTCCTCGAACGTTCTTTCTTTTTGATATCAGAAATAAATATTGAAGACGCTTTAAACCTTGCAAACCCAAGCCATGTTTTGAAGACATTTTCTTAAGCTATACATTTTGACAAAAACAGGCCTAGGTCAATTTACAAGTTCGGATCTGCCCGCCCTCGCTTTTAATTTATTATTTGTCACGATCACCCTACATGCACACCGCGGCAAAACGTCACGCGCATGCGCTTTTGATGATCCAGTCGCGCGTGTGTCCACCCAGTTTCCCGCCGAAACAGAAGGAAAACAGAGACAATCACCCCTGTTTCTAATTTTAAGCACGTACTATGTGTATATACGTGAAATATTTCGCGAAAAACAAGAAAACTACTTAAAAGATAAGCCTAAGACTTCAACAGGTTAAAGTTTTCTGAGGCCCTCCCAGGGGTTTTAGGGATCAAGGGAGAACGGGTATTTATTTTTAGGGATATAGGGAGATTGTAGAATTATTTTCAAGGATCAAGGGAGCTGGCTATTGATTTTGGGGAACAAGGGAGACGAGGGAACTCAGATTTTTCAACTCAGTTTTCCTTCGTTTTACGGGACAAATAAATGTCATAAGTATTTTACCATTTTATGGACCTTTAAGGGTCATTTTAATGGAGGGGAATCGACCAGGTCCCTTTTCACCCCAGTGTCTCGATGTAGTTTGAGCCGTGCAATGCATCCTGGGAAAGTTTTCGCACATGGCATTCTCAAGATGGCTGCCGAGAATGACGAAGATGGAATTGTTGATCAGGAACTTGTCAGAGAATCAACTACAATAGTACCAGTTACAGCGGCTATATACCACAATGGACAGGAAAAGCCCACAGAAAGATGGAGTCTCGAGCTAGGGCTCACCTTGTCCAAAGACAAACACCTTTCTCAGAAATGAGAAGTGGCGCCACAGATATGCCCTTGCAGCTCGAGTTTGATTATCGATTTAGTAGGGTTATCAAAGAGAGGTTGAAGAGACAGTGCTATACACCATTCAACTACTTCACCTCTCCAAAGTCCTACTATCCGCACACCTTCACATCAACGGATTACAAGGACCTTCCCAAACTACGCCCACCAAAGTCACGAAAGCTCTCTGCGCAGCAGGTCAATCAGATGAGAAACTGGAGGGCGTTGTATGGTCAGAGTGTGCCACAGAAAACAGTACGAAACATGACCACCAAGGATAATCCTGGCACCCTGCCCATTAATCTCTATGCAGTTGACTCTCCCACGATCGAGCCATTGGATTTCTCAGTCCTAAGTCAAGCGACAGCTGTGCCAACGCCACAAAGGGACAGACCAGAGACATTATACGAACTCGGTCAGATTGTCTGTGTACGAAGTCAATCAAGTACCTTGTTTGTTATAGCCTCACTTCAAGAGGATGTAAATGTTGGCGCGAAGAATGTGAGAGCTAAGGTGTATATTCAAGATCCATTCAATCCCGTATCATTTACAGAAGATACAGAGAAATATGTTGAGGTGAACAATATTATGTGCGTTATATCTAACTACAAGTCAAGGAATGACATGCTAGAACTTGAGGAGGGCGATCTCATCCTCCTTCTTGACCAGCTTCAAAATACGAACGAACTTGTCACTGTTATGGAGGCAGCTGAGTTGTCCGCTGAAACTGAAGTCACTGATGAACTACAGCGTGAGTCCCACGAGCCTAGGAGGACAAGAGGGGGCAGAGGGAGAAAGAGGCGATTCGAAGAGGACTTTTTCTACTATGAATAGAGTCAATAGAGGTAATCTTTAAATATGGGGAGCAATGCAAAATATTTTTGGGGATCAAGGGAGCTGAACAATATTTTTCGGGATCATGGGAGCATGGGGTAAAAGCTTTTTGGGGAGATTTCAGATATATTTATAGGGATCAAGGGAGAAACTGTAAAAAAAACTAGGAATCAAGGGAGCATATACCCCCCCTGGGAGGGCCTCTTTTCTTAATGTGTAATTCACTGTAAGTTTACTAAGTTATAAAATTATTTACTAAAAAGGTTTAAGACCTCGGAGTTGTATTTGAACTCCAGAGCCTTCGTTCTTTCGGCCAGCCGAGCATAACGTTTTTGCCGCGGTGGACCCTGCATGTGTAAACAGGTCTCACAGATAACTATATATTTAGAGCTGCTGCTAGCCTTACACTGATTGGTATGCGCGAACCTTTGCAGACCTGATGAAGAACTTTGCAGAACTGATGAAGGCCGAAGTGCCGAAACGTTTTTAATATATTTTTTATAAGGACCTGTGAGGAGTTGTGTGTTGTCTTTCTTTCTATATTCTACATATTTATTCAAGACAACCACTAGGAATCCTTGGATCTTCCTACTGGAAGTTCATCGTTTGGTAATACCACAATCTTTATACTTCTCTATATATATAAATATATATACACTCGTTTTCAAACATATTGCTTTTGATTTATATATATATACCTTTTGTTCTCCATTGTTTTAGCTGTCAAATTTGACAATAATACAAAAGGTATATATATATTTGCAGTGCAATGTTTTTGAAAACGAGTGTATATATATAATGATTTTTTCCTGGAGGGTTTCCATGTCATTATTATAGCACACTTCACAAATCGAATTATTTAAAGTGGCTATAAGCCCTAGCCAGTTATCTTTGATCATTTAAAAGTCAAACTGGAAATACTTGTAGTCTACCAATTTCGTTTATTAAGAAATCAAATTTCAATGACGTCATTTAAGGGATAACCTATATATAGTCCCTTTTGCTCTGTTTTTATGTCTGCTCCACTTATTAAAAGCTCATTCTCTAAGATTGTAAATATAGAATGTCTGACATCTAAAAAACAACTGTATAAATGAAGAAATTCAATGTTATGACTCAATTATGACTAAACTCATTTGCATAAGACCCTTAAATGACGTCATTTCAAGGATTTATAATCCTTTTATAGCAATACTACGACAATAAATCGCCCAAAATGGTTGAACAAGATTTAAAACACTTTACTGCATCCAAATATATTATATTTCTGGCAAGCCGCTTATAGGCACTTTAATGTTGAATTGAGTGCATGTGCAAAGCACTATCTTAATGCAGTTAAGTGCTTAACTTCTTTCCGTGTTATGTACATATACTTTTCTCAATTCTTCTATTCCTTTTTCAGTCAGTTTGCGGTTTGATACACTTGCTATTTCACAGCCTGGCTCTGTTTTACCATTACTCGCGCACACCTGAAAACAAACAAACAAAGGAAATAATTGAGCGAGAAGGGATCTGTAAAAATAAATGTGATTTATATGGGATCTATAAATGAGATTTCTTCCTGATTTATATAAACTTTAAGTTGGATTTTCTCCGCCGAAATAGGTCGTATCGCCAAAATAACTGAATTACATGAATCTATACATCGACGTTCTTTTAATCCGTTTCAAACACTCGCAGGTTTTTTTTGTCAGATCTACAAAAACTCAAGCTGCGCTCTCGTGTTTGTAAATCTGATAAAACACTGCTGCTCGTTTATTAAACTATACATCTAATTTCAAGAACAATGTCACTCAACCGTTGAGAAGGTGGTTTTTATTTAACACATAAAGAAGCCTAAGTCATGTATTATTTTCCGAGAAGGGAGGTGCTGCGACTGATAAAATACGCGTTTTCATAATTTAGCCATTCAGAAGCGCGCTATGTTATACGAAAACGGTAATACGCGATGGAGGTCTTGAAAAGCTATACGTTTTAGGTCATAGAAAACAGTTTCTATTTGTTTAAAAGATTAATTGGTATAAGTGAAAACAAAATACTTTCAGTGTTCATTGCTTGCAAGACAGTGAGGTCGATCACTATTTTTCCTTTTTGTAGTGACATGCAGGATTTCCAATAGGAACAACAAATAACCGCTGTAATAGATCCAAATCCTTGATCAATTTCACGTTATAAAGTAGAACTAATTTTAAGAATCCAAATAATCCATATTTGTAAAGCGTATCTAGCTACAAGCAACTGAAACACAAAACAATAAATATAAAGTTTCTTACCTGTAATGGTTGTAGAATATTATGCATTAGAGCGGATGGATCGGCCGGCGATTATCCAATGGGTATGAATCTCTAAGTGGACGATCAACTTCTTCTCGTCCTGAAAGATAGATTTCTCTTTCGTGTTCTTTTCGTTCTTCTTCTTCTTCGGCTAATAATCGTTTAAACGCTCGTCTCTTCAAAAGTGGATGGAGTTCACGCTCTTCTTCTTCCTTGTACAATGGTGGGTGGATTTCCCGTTCATCCTGAACTCTGTGTGAGGGTGGGTGGAGTTCTCGCTCTTCTTCTTCCTCGTGCAATGGTGGGTGGATTTCTCGTTCTTCCTCTTCTATGTGATGTGGTGGGTGGAGTCCTCGCTCTTCTACTTCTTCGTGTTTGCGTGGGTGGATTTCCCGTTCTTCCTCTTCCATGTGCTGGGGTGGATGGAGTTCTCGCTCTTCTTCTTCTTCGTGTTTGGGTGGGTGGATTTCCCGTTCTTCCTCTTCCATGTGTTGGGGTGGGTGGAGTTCTGGCTCTTCTACTTCGTGTTTGGGAGGGTGGATTTCCCGTTCTTCCTCTTCCATGTGTTGGGGTGGGTGGAGTTCTCGCTCTTCTCCTTCGTGTTTAGGTGGGTGGATTTCCCGTTCTTCCTCTTCCATGTGTTCGGGTGGGTGGAGATTTCGCTCTTCTTCTTCGTGTTTAGGTGGGTGGATTTTCCGTTCTTCCTCTTCCATGTGTTGGCTTGGGTGGAGTTGTCGCTCTTCTACTTCGTGTTTGGGAGGGTGGATTTCCCGTTCTTCCTCTTCCATGTGTTGGGGTGGGTGGAGTTGTCGCTCTTCTTCTTCGTGTTTGGGTGGGTGGATTTCCCGTTCTTCCACTTCCATGTGTTGCGGTGGGTGGAGTACCCGCTCTTCTTGTTCGTGTTTAGGTGGGTGGATTTCCCGTTCTTCCTCTTCCATGTGTTGGCTTGGGTGGAGTTCTCGCCCTTCTTCTTCTTCGTATTTGGGTGGGTGGATTTCCCGTTCTTCCTCTTCCATATGTTGGCGTGGATGGAGTTCTCGCTCTTCTTCTTCTTCGTGCTTGGGTGGGTGGATTTCCCGTTCTTCCTCTTCCATGTGTTGGGGTGGGTGGAGTTCTCGCTCTTCTTCTTCGTGTTTGGGTAGGTGAATTTCCCGTTCTTCCGCTACCATGTGTTGCGGAGGATGGAGTACCCGCTCTTCTTCTTCGTGCTTGGGTGGGTGGATTTCCCGTTCTTCCTCTTCCATGTGTTGGGGTGGGTGGAGATTTCGCTCTTCTACTTCGTATTTGGATGGGTGAATTTCCCATTCTTCCTCTTCCATGTGTTGGGGTCGGTGGAGGTCTCGCTCTTCTTCTTCTTCGTGTTTGGGTGTTTGGACTGCCCGTTCTTCTTCTTCTTCTTCATTGTGTTGAATCTGGTGGTTCCCTCGCTTTTCATGTTCAAAATGTTGGGGCGAGTGAAACTTTCGTTCTACATCTTCCATATGTAAAGGTTCGTGGCTTTCTCTCTCTTCTTCTTCTTCCATGTGCGACGGTGGATGGAGTTCTCGCTCTTCTTCTTCGACATATTGAGGCGGATGGAATTCTCGCTCTTCTTCTTCCATGTGTGACGGTGGATGGATTTCTCGCTCTTCTTCTTCTTCGTGTTTGGGTGGGTGGATTTCCCGTTCTTCCTCTTCCATGTGTTGGGGTGGGTCTTTTTCATGTGATAGTGGATGTTTATGAATTTCTCTTTTCTCTTCGTGTGACGGTAGATGATATTCTGGTTCAAGTACTTGTGCCGGTAAATTCATTTCTCTCTCCTCTTCTAGTGAGGGTGGAAGACTTTCCCGTTGTTTTACCTCAGCACGTCTGGTTGCCAATCGTTTCGTTTCTTCGCGCGATGGTAGGTGCCTTTCCCTTTCCTCTTCACGGTAGAGTAGGTGTTTCTCTCTCTTCTCTTCTTCGTGCAATGGTGGATGACCCTCTCCTTCTTCTACATTTGAATTTTGATGCTTCTTTCTCTTCTCTTCTTCGTGCGATGGTGGATGATCTCCCAGTCTTTCCATATCATGGGATAGTGGGTGCTTCTCTTCTTCGTGCGATGATAGATGACCGTCTCCTTTCATTTCTTCTTGTAAATGTAGGTCCTTTTCTCTCTTTATTTCTACGTGATTTGGAGGGTGATTAACTATAGCCACTTCTTCATCTTTACTAGGCATCGTTTCTTTTTTCTGATATATTATTCCATGTTTAGAAGAAACGTCGCCTGCTTCTTCAACTTTGAATAAATTGTCTAGAATCTTCGTACGGGAACCTACGAAAAAGAAAGTGTTCGAGGTAAAGTACAGTTATAATTATTTCTGGTCATATAGCCGAGCCTAAGTTCTATTGGTATATAATAAAGTGCGCTTCACAATGGAGCTAGGTCTTGAGATATGGACGAGCTAAAATGAGCCCACAAACAGGGCTACAAAGGAGATTCTTTTTCTAAAGCTATATAAACTTTTTAGCGAATTCATTTACCCTGCATTAGCCTCCATTGTCTTTTACCCTGCATTAGCCTCAATAAATCTTTTAGCTAGCTTTAATACTTTTAGATGGATTTAGATAACTTTTTAATAGTATTTAACCTCTATACATACTTAGATATAAATGTAACGTCTGTTATGTATTTTTTTATAGACGAATAAAGACTATTATTATTATTATTATTATTATTATTGAGAGCTTGTTCTAGCTCGTCCGTGAGAATATGAAACTGGCCCATTGTGGCTGATTTGCTGCCGTGCAGTTTACAATCACCTCCAGAATGCATGTAGCCTGGGTTCCATAGGTTAAATGGTTTGCCCTTTGTTGGTAAATAGTGTTCAAAGCAACCGCCGAAGGCAGTTTAATAATTTTGTCGAAGGAGACAGCAAAAAATTAAACTCTGGACCAGGTCTGTTTGAAATTCCTTTTCATGCAGAATAATATGTCAGCAAAAAAATATAGATTCTGATGGGCTAAGAGCAGTACAATTGATTTGAAAAGCTTATGGGCTAATGTTCACAACAAGCTCTAATTGGGTAATATCAATCACATATCCAAAGTTGCCTGTCATTCAACTACGCCTACTTTTCCCGCCCATATTCCTACTTTACTGTGATTGGCTACTTTAAGTGCGTGCTCTGTTCGTCATTAGCAGCGTGCGCAAACCAACATTGAAAACTCACTCATCACAGGCACAGTTCTACAATGTTCCCCTTTCTCTGCAGTTTTCTTTTAATTATCAACATATTTTCTCTTTCACCTTTATTCTTATTATTTATATATAGAGATGGGTTTCTTCTTTATACTGTTTATATGTGTTTATTAAATAAGCCTGAATCCTTCGGGATCCTTTAAACCTAGTGATTCCTAAGTTGGCCTAGGTCAGCTTTGTCTGTTCGCCTGTGAATCAGTATGATCCTTAGGTTGAAAGCTAGTTTAAAGTTATAGGCTTTCCCATCTCGACTCAGAAAGAGAAAATGCCGGGAGTACCCACGGTTACGTTCCACAATGACACCATCAACTGGCTGCGTTGCCAGCGTGGTTGGTCCTGATGGTGTAGTGGTAACACAGCGGACTAGTATGCCGAGGCCGTGGGTTCAAATCCCACTCAGAGCACATATTTTCTCTTTCACCTTTATTATGATTATTTATATATAGAGATGGGTTTCTTCTTTATACTGCTTATATATACATGGACTTAACAAAATGCAAGAATTCAATTCAAAGAACCGCATTAGATACAACTATAGTCTGCCGTTCTTCCGCCTTTGTTGCCATCGAGTTTGTACTACACTCACATTACTCATCTATGGTTGCCCATGTTTTGAGAGTGCATTTTTCTACACGCCACTAGCTTTGATAGCCTATTCTTATACATGCCACTGCGCATATGGAGACTAAATTAGATTACTATTGTAAGATTCTCTTTAGCATAAGTCACGGCATATTTTTATGTTTTTATCTTTGTTCTTAATTAGGTTTCTTTCGCCGTATTTTTATCACATGTATAGAGTCTATTGTATGTATTGTTTGTATTGTATTTTACACTATAAATATCTTGGATTTTAGTTTTAGTTTAGTTCCAAGTATCTTTTAAATTTGTACTAAGCATTGAAAAAGGCCGAAACGTCTGATATTAAATTTATGGACCAGTGAGGATTTCGTCAAGTCACTTCATTTTACTATTTAATATACTCTTCAAGTGTACAAGCGTCTTGTATCCAGTTGGATCCTCCTAGCTAGCGACACCATCGTTGGAAAGCCAAGTTTGCCTTATTCATTCATATATATATGCCAGAAGTACGTGTCTGGAAAGTTAGGTTACATTTAACGTTAGAATCATTGGTTTCGGGACTCCTTAAGTTTGTGAAAAGGTAGTGAAATTTGAACTGATGTTTCAAGTTTCAAATTTAATTTCGGCATCGCTCCATATTTTGGGTAAATAAATTATAGATTCAAACAGACCTGACCCAAAGGTTGCCGGTTTGCGCACTCGCCAAACCACTCGCACCGCACGCCGTATACTCTATTTACCAACAAAAGGCAAAACATTTAATCTCTGGAACTCAGGATAGAATACATGGTGTTGTGCCAGGAGACAATCCTCTACTCTTTAATGAGCGCAAAGGGTTCTTTTACGTCCCCCTCGTATAGATTAAAAGAGGAAACTGTGCGAAAAGGCCAACGGCTTTATACCCTGCACAAGGATGCGGCCCGGGGATTCTAACCTTCGACCTCCCGCTTACAAGAAGGCCACAAGACCAGAAATCCACCACTATTTTTGGTATTTCACAAAAGATAATAATTTATTTGGCTTTTTTACTGGAAATATAACTCCTGAAACTATAAGCATATAAGATATGATGACGAGAAGAAGTAGTTTGGGTACCATAAGGGTTATTTTCGTAAATTAATAATATAATCTATAAACAGACACATATTTCATTTTTTTATTTCAATGTATATATATATATATATATGGTTTATGTTACGACGAAGAGCGGCAAGCAGCCGTTACCGGGTCTCCCAAGCCAGAGGCTTATATTTAAGTATTCCGACTAACGAATTGGAATGTAGTTTGGTGTTTGACCAACATTTCAACATTTAGACGTAAAGGTTTGTTGATTCTGCGGGCGGAAACGACAGAGCAATAGCAGTTAAAACATTTTATCTGCGCTATGCTTATTATATTCATTTGTGAGGTCTAAAGTATTAAACAGCCACCTATCATTGGACCAAATAATAGAAGAAAAGTATTTTAGACTGTCTAGGTTAGACAAATGTTGAACATATTTATCTTCTAGTTACGTATTTTCTTTAAGATATATGTCATTAGGACGCCTTTAATGGAAACTTAAGCCTTGCCTATAACCAAACGATGGTTGTAATACGTGAAAAAGTTCTTAATAAAAACACGAGGATATAGCTACTCTAACTTAACAAGTCCGCTCAGTTTTTTTAAATCAAAATTAAGACGACCTTTTAGAGATACAAAGTCTCATATTGATGCTAGCCATATTGGCGTCTTACTTTAAAGCTACGTGCTGCAGCTATTAATTGTTTTTGTTAAATCTTAGAAATTATTTTGACAGCGCAACACCTGCGCCTCTGCATATGATTTCAAGTGAGAATCTACGAAAATGAAAACACTGCTGCATATGATTTGAATTGAAATAGCTCCTACTGGGCAACCGAGCGTCTCCACGCTCATCGAGGCATGATAGAGGCAGCTGTAATGAAATCGGGCTTAAGATGTCGCGCGTCAACTAACTACGCGAGAGGAGTCATTACCCGATATATTTTATTCAGTTTTTAGTTACTTTTTTTGTTAATCACGATGAGCCAAGCGCGAATTGAAAACAGCCTCTTAGATTTCCTGAATTTATTAAAATGTTACAATATTATGTTCAAGAAAATACGTTTAATACCAATCATGAGAACTTCCGACCTTAAATCTTGATTTTGGACTGTGTTAACAGGATATTGGTGGGTTGCACTGGCGTCCATGTTGGTTGGTAGAAACAAACGAAACCACATTTGCTTCTTTTGTGATTGTATTCCCTTAGGAATAATTGCAACCCAAGAATATACGGGATTCTGATAACCGAAGTTTTAGATTTCTCGATATCTGGGCCAAAGTTATAACAAACTGATATTTCAAAATCAATTCAAAACGTGGCCGATTTTGTTCCCTAAAATATATATATTGAAAAACGTAACGGGGAAAAGAATGAGCAGGAGTTGTAAATAACGACATGGAAGATTTTGTTTATAATCTCAAGTTATAGTAGGCGTATTTCACTTGAATCTATAAAAAGCCCGCAACAATTTCAATTCAAGAAGCTTAGTTCAGCGTCATTAAAGCTTTTAAAGTGTCTAAACCTTCGAAACAACCATTCATCAGATAAGACATGTTTATTAAAGAGTTCATTATTCTGTTCTTATTTGTAGTAGTACCGCTCGACCAAACCTTATTTCTATTTCTCTCCTTTCTTCGACATTATTTACGTAAAAACATACCAAATTACAAGTTATTATTATTTTGTATTCGCTTCAACTTGATAAATATTAAAACCAAACTGCATAGCCAATGAATACAAAATTGAAACGATCTCTAATTCAAATATCTTTGATCTCGAATGCTAAATCTTTTCACTTCACATAAATATTTAATAACGGCTCGATTTCAGCTTGCTTTCTAGTTCTACCGTCTTGTTTTAAATGAATCTCTTCATTTTATTAAGAAATGATAGAGTATTATTTATCGAAAAAAGGAGGTCTACATATGCATGACCCGAAGAAGCTTAGAAAGTTTTCCGAAAGTGAGGGATGATCGCATGACGGGAACATTCTCACAATAGAATATTTCTGAGTTGTTATGGCTGCAAATTTAAAGATAAGAATCTAAATTTTGTCGGTGATCTTCATTCTTGCACTGGCATTTTCATACTCCCCATCCCTAATATTTTCAAGCGTTTTAATTTTATTTCCTAAACATATTTTTCTCGACTTCAAACTATATCATAAAGTAATCGACAAACAACAAGTGCTATAAACAGAGAGAATGTGAAACGATGAAGACATTATTCTCTCGCAAAACTTAATCTATGTTTTTAAGTTCAGAATATTTTGATTTATTTAATTCCAAAGAAACGTTTTTCCTTCCACGTACTTCGTACCGTTTCGACCAAAAGCTTAAAAGTTCAAAGTAATGAAATATATTACGATCTCATTTGTATGTTTTGATTTTCGTTATGTTGAACGTATTGAAATAGACAAAAATGTATTCCTATCCAACTTACTTCGTTCAAGCGGTAGTGGCAATGCGAATGTTCCAATCTGAATCACGATAAAGAGAGACAAGTATACCAATACTCGAACCGCCATGTTAACACCTTCACAACGGCTTCTCTAACGACTCTGAACTCAGAGTGTCGCACAATAAAGACATCGAACCACGTGCTTAGGACCACTTACGGGAACTCTATATGAAATTATAATGAGATCACGGGAAATGGATCAACAAAATGCTAGTCCCTCCCACATGGTTAGACAGTTAAAATATACACCATCTAAAATATATTTCAACATATTTAGCGCCGGTGTAGTGGGACATTTACTGAAGAAGGGGATTTTTCGCAAGAGCCATGCTTCATGGTTTCAAGTATTACAGTTATTAATGTTGCCAAGGACAACAAAACATGTCTTTCAAGTTCTCTATATGCGTCTATGGATATTTGTGTTGGCGGAATAATTGAGCGTTTAAATTATTCGGTACTAAAACAAAAGGTTATTTACAATTAACACACACCCTCGCTGAAAGAAAATAGCTCATTCTGAGAGACCGTGGGGAGTATAATGGCAATAGTTCCGTTGTCGATAACAGATCACGGTCGGTTGGTAATCAATATTTTTACTGTAGAGTTATCACGGAATTTGAATCTGGAGTTTTTGACATATTCGATCCTGATGTGAATTGACAATAACAAGAACTCCGTTGTAACCTAATGAGCTGCATCACTACTGTCTCGCTTGATGACGCAACCGGTCCATCTAATTAACAAGAACGAGATTGGGCCTTTTTTTCTTTGTTAATTTCTATTAATATTCTGTTACAGGAGACTTTTTAACTTCCATTGGGTAAAGTTCTTTGGTAAATTATTACATATATTGATAGCATACTGTATAGGTTTGGCGCTAGCCTTGTAAGTGCTCTTTTAAGTTCATGTTTCGCTTTCTGAATGCTAAATTTATCTTCTGGTTGATTCCTGCTAAATTTGCTCTATAAATAAAATATGGCCCGCGAGATTTGTGACAGCTGATAATTTAATGATGCCATATGCCTTTCACCAACTTGCCTTTGGCAAACGAAAAAACAGTCATTGAGGAAATATTATTGCTGATAATGTTTCTTGCCATGTTTCTTCGGTGAGCAAAGAAGCGGGATGCAAAACAATTCTTGTGTTGCTTCGGCGGGCAAGGCGAGGAAACATGGTTGCATTGCGTATCCCTGGTATCTAGAGAAACATATGTTGCGGAAGCAAAATTTGCTTCTCGGTAACAAATGTTTTAATGTCTTTCAGAAACATCTTTTAGTTGGAAAGCGAATTTTGCTTTCGCAACAAAATTAAAGAATATAATTTTTCCCCGAATTTGCTCGCCGAGGCAACAATGTTGACTAGATACCCTCGTTAATTAGCCCATTTGACCTAAATACACCAATATTTGTCTCTCGATCGTGAAATATTTCTTGGTTTGCTCAGTCAGGCAGCAATTTTTTTTCTTGTTTCCTGCTCGTTTACTCAATCAAGAAATATTGTCAGCATCAATGTTTCCTCGTTTGCGCAGGCCTTTAGCCTCATCTTGACGTTAAATATTCATATATACCAGCGGCAAGATGGGTTATTCACAACTCTAGGTATTGTTGAAGTTTGAACTTCTGCACCTTTGAATCTCGCTGGTATTTGTGAATATTGCATCAGAATGAGTCAAGTATATAGTCCGCCTCCTGGGTGGGTAAGCGCCGGTCTGTTGTGCGGGTTGTCGCGGGTTCAAACCCGGCCGGACCAACACTCAGGGTCTTAAAATAACTGAGTAGAAGGTGCTGCCTTTGCGAAACAATCTCATTCTCGAACTGCAAATGGTTAGACCTTCGTCTTCCCGGATAAGGACGTAAAATCGTAGGTCCAACGTCGGCCTCAAGTTCAGTCAGTCTCACCAGACTATCACGAGTTACTGACGTTTACTTTATAGGCATCACACACAGCAGTATTTTTAAAGGGGCTATGTCATGGTACTGCGCATGTATCGAGTAATCGCTCGTTTAGTGGCTGTTAATTGGATACAAACAGTTAAAAAAAGGCTTCAAAGGGGGCTCACCTAAAACAATAAAGGAGTATAAAGAGGGAGTCACCCAAACTAATAAATATAGATGGGAAATATGTGGGAACCTGAAAAATAAAACTTTTTCTAAGCATTCGTAACTAATGCCTAATTTTCTGCAGGTAATTACAAGAAGAAATAGAAGGGGGGAAGCACTTCAAATCAATTTATTAAAGCAACTCTTATTGCTATTTGTTTGTGGAATGATCTTCTACAGATAACTTGAGGCATTGCAAGTTCTTTTCTTGGACAAAATGAACAGATGTCACTCTGTTACACAAAAGTGCTGGGCAGAAATTGTGGTATGTGCCGAGTAACTGTATCAGTTTCATTACAATATGGCAGGGGCGGTCACAGAAAATACACTACATGGAGCGGAGGGGAAACATGTAAACCAGTTACCATAGGGAGAAGATTTATGTTCAACATTTAAACCAAGACAATGACAGAAAAACAATTGTTTCTTTCACTAATAAACCCACTAAAGATACTTTAAAAGGCATCAGCTAAATTTTAAAAAATAGAGAGGAGATCTCGACATCTGATAATATATTTTATTTTGTATATAATTTTATTTGTAAAACTATATGTAAAGCTAATTGTAAATTTATTTATTTGTAAAATTATCTTTTTATAAAAATGTTGGTAGAACTCTGGACTACGTTTGTACACGATCTATATAAAACCCATGTGATGTGATGTGATGTAGGTAGGGGAGCCATCTCATTTACAAAATCCTACCAGCCCAGCCCCACCTGTAAAATATGAACGGTCCCCTTGGCTTATTCACCATCGAAGAACCTGCAAATTCGTATTCTCGAGTTTATCTGGTATTACCCAGGATTCCAGAGGCTCTTCCAAAGCGTTTTTGTTGTTGTTAAAGGGGCTCTGTCGAGTCTACCTAAATGCCGAGCCAGGAATCCGAGCCAGGATCCGAGCCAGGATCCGAGCCAGGATCCGAGCCAGGATCCGAGCCAGGATCCGAGCCAGGATCCGAGCCAGGATCCGAGCCAGGATCCGAGCCAGGATCCGAGCCAGGATCCGAGCCAGGATCCGAGCCAGGATCCGAGCCAGGATCCGAGCGAATTTTACGAACCATGCGCGGCAGGAAAGGGTGTGGATAGAACGAGGACACAGACCGCGCACGGCTGTTCAAAAGCGCTATTTTGGCGTAATTAGGTTCCAGACTCCACACGTAAGCAAATCTCACGGTCAGCTTGACGAACGACACGTTGATTCGGAGGATGGGCGTTTTATCACGCACTGAAATTTGTCAACAGTGCACATCTGATCCACTATCTCATCAACAATTCTGTGAAATTGGACTTACATGTAATTTAACTTGCTATTCGATGTGCTACTGAAGAGAAAGTGGAGCTTAAGGAGTGTCTACGATGGTTTTCGCTCGCTGATCAACAGTCGCTGGTGATGTGAAAGCCGTGCACGAATTGGCTGTTTTCTGTTTCTTCGCCGTGATCTTTAGCACACATCAGAGCAAAGAAACTCGAAAGGTAAGTGATATAAATTTGACTTAAACTTGTAGGAGTGCAGGAATTAATATATAAAGGGGTGGACTATTTTTTTTACGCAGTGAATGTAGACTCGAAAAGCAGACAGTCTCGGAGTTTCGTTTTTAGATTTCGAATGTTGACCCACAGCAAGCTCGAAAGCTTTGCCATTTCAGTGAAAATTTCAGCACTAAAATAGTATTAGCGATTAATCAATCAGTGTGCATGTCATTAAATTATTTCATTCTGTAAAGATTTGCAGATTTGATACGCTGTTGGAGTTTATTTTGATGCATATAGTTGCATTAGTAGTTTCTCGATACATATTTGTACATTTAGATTTCAAACCGGCTGTAAGTGTAAGCTTACAGTGTATTTACTTTTGCCATGTTCTTTATTCATATACATGTAAACATTCGATATTGGGCTAGTCCCAAAAAAAACGCACTCCCCCCCAGTTGAGGAACCTTGGATTTCCAGGGGAGGGGGTTGATTTTGAAGGCGGATTTCCAGGGGAAGGGTACTTTTCTTTGGAATTCAAGGCCTTTTTTAAGTAAAAATATGTGGAATTCCAGGGGAGGTGGTTTATTCAAGATGAAAATTCCATGGGGGTGTGTCATAATTTACAGTATTTTTGGAAATTCCAGGGGAGCTGTAAAAAAAAGGCAATCCGAGGTTCCTCAACAGGGGGGTATGGATTTTTTTTTTTGAGTAGCCCATTCACTGTTCGGTGAAACCTTACAGCTGATGTTTTAGAGATTAGTACAGGTCAAGGAAGTCAGCTGTCTTGCTTTCAATACATATGTTGTCCCAATTCAGGTCACCTGACTTTTCCCTTGAGTAATGTTTTCTTTTTTTTCCTGTATCCCAAGAGGAAATGTACACATTTCTATAATTGGAAAACAAAGCACTGAATCCTCTGGAGAGCAGTCACATGTTCTGAATTGGGACAACAAATGTACAAGCTAACTCGGTCTATTGATAGAGACAGTAGTCTTACATGAACTTTACTTTGTTAGTTTCTGTATTCTTCATTGTGATACAAGCTAAATCGGTCTATTCCAAACCAATACATTGTACATTATCAATAATTTCAGTGGATCATAAGCAGTCATTCATTCTTCTTTTCTTGATATCACAGCTGGTGTCTTAGAAATGTTGTCTGGTGCAACTTGTCTATGATGCTCGAGCATAGTGCATCGGTATCTCTCAAGGGGATTCGACATGGCTCCATATTGCCTCCCTAGCACATTGAACACGTGGATGGATTCTGCACCCTGTTCTCCGTGGAACCCAAGACCCACTTCATACTGATTGATCCACTTCATTGTGTGTCGCTCCAAAAAATGCATTTTGGGCAACACTGTTGCAGATGGGAAATTAGTTCTGTAAAATGCCATGAAGTCTTGAATGTCAGATGCTGTTAATAAATATCATGGTACTTTGCATACATGCATTGGCTTTAGGGGGAAACGAATTGTGCAATAAGTTCAGTATGTTATAAGCCATTCATGCTGCTACATTATCAACAGAGGGTTCAATGAAGTTTTTTTTATTATATATAATTCGTAGTGTTTGCCCCAAGAGCAAATGAAGTTTAGTATCACGTGAAGTTTATGTAATTAAGAATTATAGCTATAGAAATAACAACCCCCTCCATGTCGGGTCTTTTGTTAGAAGGGGAGCTGGAGTACTTTAATGTACATATCCAGGATTGTCTTTTATTAGAAGGGGAGCTGGAGAGGTGTGAATGGGCCTTTTACAATGTTTCATTTTTTCGTCCCCGGTGTTTTAATAGCATAGTACCCTTATTTTGTTCTGCAACATACCTCACCCTCAAGAATGACAAGCTTCATAATGAATGTTGCTTTATCCTCAATACACATTATATTAGGGGAACTCCCAGGCTCAAAGAAACGATCCAAGCTGTCTAAGGGGAATAGATAATTTGGCAGAAATGCATACATTGAACCTCGATTATCCATAAATTTCAATAGGACATTTTCATTATGGCATCATTTTACTACAACTACCAGAATCCTTTTCAATTTTTTTTCTTATTTAAATTTATCAAATCCTTTGAGAATTCCAAGACAATGGTCCAAATTAAAGGAACAAAAAAATCCGCGCAAAGAGTTCTGGTAGTTGTAGCATGTGATGCCATCATGCAAACGTCCTATTGTCCGGACTTTTCCCTGTTGTCCCAATTTTTACAAGAATATCTGAGTTCTGATCAAGAACATGAGTGGTGAAAAGTGCAAGAAACCACACAAAAGTTTACAAGTATAATTATTATCTGTTTGTCTTTAGAAACAAGTGACTTACGTACATCCTCGTAGTAAACGACAGCACAAATAATTTTTTGTTTTAATAATTTATCTCGGCTCTTTCTGAGTCCCAGGGAGTCCGGATAATGGCGAGGTTCTATTAAGCTTGTTTGGTCCGGATGCGAGGGCTTATTCAGTTCACACACACAAAAGAAAGAGTGCATGTGAACTGAACGAGCTTGGGTAATAAAGTACTGATATAGCCTACTGTTCCAGCCCTCACCAACGTGACGCTTGAATTGCCTTCGCTTGAGAACTTGCGCCGCATCAAAGTCGTGACAAGCTTCTCCTCAATTTTTGATAGTGGCTCATTAATAGACATGCCAAGGACTTGAGCGGATGTGATGCTCGTTGGTGATAACGGAATATTCTGCCGGCCAATATCTGCAGCCGCGCAACCCTGGATATGTACATTAAAGTACTCAAGTGCGACTTGTGCGGTGCATGATAAACACTTAACTAGAGAACCCTTGATGAGGTTTAATAGGACACGCGGTGCACCGGTTATCGTTATCGGAAGTTTCTTGCCTTCGCTGTTTCTTGGACGGCCCCTTCCTTGAGGCGAACGCTTGCGCTTTTCTCCCTTCGCCTTCTTAAGGAAGAAAGTACATGCTTCGCAATTTTTGTTGTCGTGAGGTGCCCAGGTAAAAATAACCTTTGTATTGTGACGGTACTGTTCATCAGAGGCGTGCTTCTTAATTTTTGACAAACAACTGTTGTAACGTGTTTAATACGTGGGGACCACTCTAGGTCATCTTTAGACGTATCAACGCTAAAAAAGTGAGAAATTGCATTTTCGTACTCGCTGCATTTGTATGCTTTAGAATTTGCGTTGAGCCAAGCACCACAAACTCTGCAGCAGCGTTCCAGTGACTTCAAGTGAAACTCCTTCCGCTGGGAGGCAATTTGCGTGCGAACGTATTATTTGTTGGTGCTGCGCCAGTCAGTTCAGTTTCCTGAAAAAACCGTGCGAATGTGTGTCGAAAAGAGAGAAGAGAAAAAATAGTCCACACGTAATAAATGACAAAATTGACGTTGCAGGTTAAAGACAAGAAAGAAAAGTACAAACCTGATGGATTTAAATGCTATAAGATTCAGCTATTTCGGGTTTCGTTACTCAGCTCCATGTATTGTACGCCGCCACGCCACAACTCGACAATAACATTGCCGGTTTTCCTATTTCTCCCCGTCTTTCTAAGAATGAAATTTAAATTGAACTCTGCAAAAGCGAAATATGTTGTTGTCAAATAAATATAGACTAATAAATATTAAAATATCACGCCAAAACAACAACAGACTTCAAATTTTCCGCCATAGATCGTGTTGCTAAGGAATCGATAAAGTTGGTTGCTATAGGAAATAAGTAACAGGCGTTCATGCGATTTACGTGTGGTCGTGTCGAGGACTGAAACCTAATGTCGCGCGCTGAACAGCCGGTACCGGCGGACACTTGCGGAACGGGTGGACCGCGGACCAACTTTTTACATTTTTAGTCGAATAAGCGTATGATTGTCAAATTAAAGGTTTAGACGTGTAAGGTTCTTTTATCTACAAAACACGTACACAGTAAAAAAATCATTGCGTACATTTTATGGATACAATATATTTATTAGATACTGATTTACTTTGTATGCTGCAGCTGAAAAGTTTCATATCTGCCCTTATATGCAGTGGATACGAACTTTCATAGCCTGAAACGTATGAGAATTGTTCACAAGGCTATATTCTTTCAATTGCTCGGGATATTTGGGTTTCAGGAGTTACATTTAACGAGATTTCGTTCAGTTTTGAGAGCATGGTGCATAGATTTTTAACTGAGGTACGTTACCACCGATGATTTTTTCTGAGTTTGACAGTGTTTTGGCTATAACTCTTTGCCGGATTACGTCCGATTTCAATTTCTGACAAGCTGAACGGATAGAACGAAACGATTTGCTGGTAGTTCTTGTCGTTTTAGGCCTTATTTCACGAGTCATCTACTGGAACGATTTGCTTTAGAAACTGCACGTACTTTACGGCATTGTGCATAAAAAATTATGCACCATGGTCTGAGAACTGACTCATGTGAACGAAAACTCCTAGAATGTAACTCCTGACCAAATCTCATAGGCAACTGAGAGTCAGGATAGCCTTGTGAACAATACTCATACGTTTCAAGCTCTAATAAAAGTGATTAGCCGATTGGTCGAACTTAGGAAAGTTCTAGAAACATCTACGGTTTGCATAAATTTATACGCTAAAATTCGAAACTTTCATATTTTGATATTGCACACATCGATACCATTCAGTTTTCCTACTTTTTCAAAACGAAATCCTTTATCAAATATTCTTATTTTCACACACGACGTAACACAGATCCTGAACATACCAAAGAAAAAAATTGGTGGCATTTAGACGAACTGTTTCGGAGAAACCAACGCGACAAAAAGACAAACATTGACGGCACGGAAACGAGGCTGAACAAAGGCAGCTCCAACTATGCTCTGAAAACTGAACGAAATTTTCTAGAATATAACTTCTGAAACCGAAATAACCCCAGTAATTCACAAAAGAGAGTCTTGTGAAAAATTCTCATACAGGATAAGCTCTAAAAGTGATTATCCATTGCGCGAGAGCCGATAGACCGAATCGAACAGTATACTGAAGAAACCGCTAGAACCTTTGCGTAAAGTACGCTCAAATTTGAAACTTTGACATTTTGCTATTGCCAACGTAAGTATCGGTTAGTATTCCAAATTTTTCGAAATGAAATCCTTAACCAAATGTTCTTATTTTCGCGCACAACAGAACACAGATCCTTAATATGCTAAAGGAAAACATTGGTGGCATTTGGAGAAATAGTTTAGGAGAAACGAACGCGACAAAAAGACAAACATTGACAGCAGAAACGCTAGAAGCTACACGCAGTTTCCGCATAACGCATAAAAATATGTCTTCATGAAGTCACTCAGTGAATTACAGATGTTTAAAACTTTATTAGCCTGAAATACAGCCGCCTCCTCAGCCTCCCTTTATTATCCACCAAACGATCCCTTACTCTTATGCCTGCTATTAATTCAGTGTTTTTTTTGAACCAGTAATCTCCTCAAAGCTGCATTTCTTTTGAGCAAACAACTGAAACAAAAAAATGTAACTTGAGACATGTTGAATTTCATCCCGCAAAATCACTACAGATCGATAGCTCCTACATATTATGGTACCTTAGTAAAGTGTTTCAGAGGTTTTCCTCTTCGGAAAATTAAATATTTATGTCCTTGTACTCTACATACCCTGGCTCGGATCCTGGCTCGGATCCTGGCTCGGATCCTGGCTCGGATCCTGGCTCGGATCCTGGCTCGGATCCTGGCTCGGATCCTGGCTCGGATCCTGGCTCGGATCCTGGCTCGGATCCTGGCTCGGATCCTGGCTCGGATCCTGGCTCGGATCCTGGCTCGGATCCTGGCTCGGATCCTGGCTCGGATCCTGGCTCGGATCCTGGCTCGGATCCTGGCTCGGATCCTGGCTCGGATCCTGGCTCGGATCCTGGCTCGGATCCTGGCTCGGATCCTGGCTCGGATCCTGGCTCGGATCCTGGCTCGGATCCTGGCTCGGATCCTGGCTCCTATATTAGTTTGTCTCGGCTCTGTCATGAATAACAGGCCTGGTTACTAAGCCGCCCAAAACTTGAAATCGTTCGCCAACGCTTTCAAGTTTGAAAAGCAAATATATCCCGAGGAGCTCACAACATTGATTCAATCCGTCTACATCGCAGCCATCTATCATTTTAGTATATAGTAGTCTATCTTTCATATTTAGTTGTTCAAGTTTTATATTTACCAGAAATGTTCGTATTCAGATGTAGTTGTAATGAGATTTTGGGATGGCATCGACAAGAACTTCGAGCTTCAATGGCGGCTAGCTCAGCTGCCAACTGGCCGTGATGGACGAAGAAAACAAATCTGGCCGCAGAAAGATTTTGAAGAGCCTGAAAGAACACTGGAGAACGTGTCAGGAAAGCCCACAAGAGTATAGTACTTGTCTGGAACATTTACGAAGCCTGAAACGATTTCAAACACCGCTTTTGAGATGCGAGTTTCGTGTTTACAGTGCCCGGGTTTCGGCGGCCAGTGAAATTACGCTTCGGTTGTTCATTCCTGCTTGCATTCGTCCCCTTTAATACGTTTCTGACTACAAGAACTCTTGCATTTGTAAGTAATTTTATCTTCCTGAAAGTTGGAGAGAGAATAGATGAGTACATTTTGTAGGTTCTCATCGAGAAAGCACAACTCGCATACCTAGAAATGTAGTTTACGGTAAAATACAGTAAATTCGACATCCGGTCACTGAAACTCGCCAGAATGTGTTTCTCTTCAGCCTGAATCTCCATTGCAGCAGTGATAACAATACAAAGATGTTTTTCTAACTGAATGCCTTCGAGCAAGAGCCAGTTTGTATTATAATATAACTGTCGTTGTATCGCGATCGCAAGGAACTGAAACTCATTACATTTTTTCAAGTGTTATGCATATCATTAAATTGCTTGAAACCTGTTCATGCGCATCTCATGACAGAGCCCCTTTAAGGCTGCGAATTGAAGGAGTGGACACTAGTTGTCTGTTTGCTGTCTTATCTTTCACGAAGAGAGGAAATAGAACCTCTGCAACGCACCCGGCAGGGTTAGGTTAGGGTTAGCTTAGGGTTAGGCACGCACCCGGCAGGGTAATCGGCTATGGGCAGCTAAAACAGTTGTAAATCTGTTCAGTACTTACTTTATTTAGTACAACATTTTGAGTTATGTGCCAGAAGTCCATCTGTATTTTTGTGTTTATTGTACATAGTGTACTTCACCTCAATGGGTGGTCGAAACGTCGACCAACTATTACTCAATTAATTGAATCTTTAAGAGATGCCTGGGATCGGCGCTTCAAATCAAAATTTATATCAAGGTTCGTCAAACTAGATCCAGGATATTATTAATAATATTTACTGAGTACAGTCAAGAGACCATTTAACACAACCTCCCCTCCCTCATTTCAATGTTGGTTTTTGAGAAGACCGAAATGTACCAACATTGTGAAGGGGGAGGGGGGAGAAGCGAAGTCATAAAATTTACCGGCGATCTGTCAACGGAGTTCGTTCAGTGTTCTGAATAGCCTTATTTTGTCCGCCGGTCCGTACATAATTGGCAAAGGTTGTAGGTATAAAAATATCCTGGCGATCTGTCAAAGGAGTTCGTTCAGTGTTCTGAATAGCCTTATTTTGTCCGCCGGTCCGTACATAATTGGCGAAGGTCAGTAGGCGATGGTATATTGATACAGTGTATTTAGGGTCTCTTAATTTCCGAGGAAATCTACTTATTGCACACTGAATAGCCGCAATATGGTATTTTTATGTTTCTTCAATTTAGAAAGCACGCATGACTGATGTCAGACCCATGACGTCAGAAAATGTGACGTCACAGGAAACTTCAGTTCTCAATAACTCAGCATATATTTATCGTAGAGACTTTAAAATTGCGGCAATCAAAACACATATTTATATTGTTGCCGGATAACATGCTTCATTTCAAACGTATAGGAACGCAGAATTTGATCTTATAAGGAGTTGTTCATTATGACGTCACAATAACGTCAATATACAAACGTGCTTGATCTTAAAGACGTTATTTTATTTTAGTATTAACATACGAATATTTCGTTAAATTTGACATCGAATTAAACAAAATGTGCTGGTTTATATATTTTTGGCTCGCCGTCGTAGTGATCGCTTTTGAGGTAACTTATGTCATACGTGTTTGTAGTTTCTTCCCTTCAGAACAATATATATGGCGATCTGAGTTTAAGCGTTGAGACAACAAGGTAGTCGTTAACAGTTCGATGAAGTCGAAGGTCGATAGCTGATATGGTGTATTTTCGCTCGTTTGTTTTCGGATTGGGCTACCTATGGCGCGCGGTCCGAAATGGGGCGAGGACCGCGCCACAGGTAGCCCAATCCGAAAACAAATGAGCAAAAAAAAAAAACCAGGTGGCATCGCCGTATTGAAAATTTGCTGATTTCGTCCTATTCTTGTTGATTTTTTAGTTTTGTTTTCCCCTCAATTCGCATTAGATCGTGTAGTACGTAATGCACAAGGAAGTAAATATAAAGCGTTCAAGACGAAGTTTTATCTTAACTAAGAGTTTTAACCTTTTAGACGTCACCTATAATGTCGCGATTTCCTTGTGCATTATGTCCATTCTGAAAGAAAAACTCAATGGAAGAAGTATTTTCCTCCTAAACACTACTAAAACGTCGCGGGTCAGCGCTAGCCTCGTTCTCGTGTTGCGCGGTTGCTATTCCAATATGGCGTCAGACCTACAAAAGAGCCCGGCCCTTGATAAAATATAATAAGCTTCAAAAGCAATAATGCAAATCCAAATATTACGTATGTTTTCCCCTGTTCTTATTCATAAACTTCTAGATAAATCGTATCAGGTGAAATAAGTTCCCCCTAGGGATAGAGCTATTAATTAAAACTCCACGTCGATTGAAAAGTTGGATTTCTCCCAGTTATTTTAAACTTTTCTCTCGCTTTAAAACGATCTATATTGGTTTTGGTCAGTTTGAAAAGGTTTCGAACTTAGGAGAGAGTGAAAAAAAAAATTGCACCCCTGGTGGGACTCGAACCCACAACCTTTGAATTAGAAGTCCAACACGCTAGTCCATTGCGCCACAGGGGCAGACGTTTCAATTTGGGGCTTAATTCCTTATTGAAACATATCAACGGATTTATCAACGCATTTTGTTTACTCCGAAGCTTTTGTTTTTGAAATAAAAACGACAGTTAATGTTTCGCTTGCCTCGAACGGTATTAAACTAGTTTAGTAATGAATGTTATGTCTGTTTGGGCAATTATTAATATTAGGATCGTGCATTCCTTTGTTTCTGGTTTGATTTTATAGCCGGATACGGCGAATGAATCACGGATCACAAACTACGAAGCGTAATAAAATAATTAAAACTATTACCAATCTCCTTTATTGAATTCTTTCGACATGTAGAGACTAAGATGGTGTTAAAAAGTGCTAAAAACTAAAACGACATCCTAGACCGTGAAACCACAGGCTTACCATCCTCAAAATTGGTTTTGGGCTTCCTGTGGCCGGAATCGTCAGTAGCCAAACGGATTTTCCCCCGGATTTTGCCTTGTTTACCTCAAATTTGCAGGATAAATATAGCGTTAATTCTAAAGTTGAAATCTTTAAACTTGTATCAAAATAAACTTTACTTATTATATTTACCAGTTCTGTGTGTCTTAATTCTTGTCGTCCCGGGTGCATTTTAAAGATGCTACAGGTTACGTTCGAGTACGTCCTTCATGTAGATGAATATTGACAAGGCATGCAACAGACGCCGCCAAACCGCGAAGCACCACTCGATTATATTTCATCTACATGAAGGACGTACTCGAATGTAACCTGTAGCATCTTTAAAATGCATCGGACGACAAGAAGACACACAGAACTGGTAAATATATAATAAGTAAAGTTTATTTTGATACAAGTTTAAAGATTTCAACTTTAGAATTAACGCTATATTTATCCTGCAAATTTGAGGTAAACAAGGCAAAATCCGGGGGGAAATCCGTTTGACAACTGACGATTCCGGCCACAGGAAGCCCAACACCAATTTTGAGGATGGTAAGCCTGTGGTTAGAGCCTCGGCCAACGGTCAAAATTTCGAATCCTAATAAACTGCTTTAGAAGGCCCCAAATCGCCAAAAAAACACTCACACAACTTCATTAAGTATCAATCTTTTATTATTGAAGATTCATTTCGTCGGAATCGGAAAAGAGAATTCACACGAAGCAATTATTTAAACTCTTCTGAGATCGTTATGAAACTAATCGATAAACCACAGGTAACCCAACAGACTAATAAGCGGGAAACATACGTCGAGTCTGGGAAGCCTGTGCATGAAGAAAGCGAAACCAAATTAACCTACATTGATACGAAAGGGTGATGCGAAACATATTACCGGTAAGTACATTTAAAGTATAAACAGGAGCAATGGGCTCCTGAGTATAAACTAACGTATTACCTCAGCTGTCATGGCTGTTCATCCATCTTCCGCTTCTTCTGAGAAACCGTGAAGAACTAGTAAAAACAGAACGACCGTCACTGAGAGCTCGAGAATATCGTAGGGTTGAGAATTTGGCTGACTACTGGAAAGCAAATATTTGACTGATTCTGTTTCGTATACATCTGCTGTCACGTTAACTGCATGGAAAACTACTTTTGCCGCTAAAATCTCGTCCGTATAGCTAGTTCAAAACGCCGGGTAACGCAAACAAGATTTAGTGAAAAATTATACTGTGTTGACCCTGGTGACTTTGCATTTGGCTGCAAAAATGTTAGCGAGTGGGGAGGGGAGGACGATATCGAGTGGTACGTACCAAGAGACCTCTATACACGGCACTTTCACAAGTTAGGTTATTTTTAGAACTGTTTCCCGCTATTATTGGGTTGCAATCATTCCTAAGGGAATAAAATCACAAAAGCGTATCAGACGTGTTGTTGGTAGCTAATGAGGCATCTTTTGTTCCGCCACTGGTGGAACCCACTAATTGGCCGCAAAAATAATCTAAAAATAGCCCAACTTGTGAAAACGCCGTAGCATCTATATATACACTGTATATAAGAGATATGGACGCTCTTGGTTATGGGCGCTTGGTGGTACACACTCGCAAAAGCTTCCTAGGAACCGTCAAACTGGTCCAGATTTTCGGCGATTTTTTTTTCTCCCCATGATCGGGACTGATATGAGCCATCATAAGGATTTATAACGGTCATCACATAAATATTTTTTTATCAAACTGTCGAATGATCTTCCGTCTAGAGTCCCCAGCGAAGAAATGGACACTGGCTTACATATTTTCCCTAATCTGCCTCGTATAGGCAGTTTTGCAACTTGACACACCACCCACACCGCGGCAAAACGGTATGCTCCGCTGGCCAAAAGAACGAAGGCTCTGCTATCAAATACAAATTACCGAGGGTTTCAACTTTTTTAGTAAATAATTTTATAACTTAGTAAACTCACAGTGAATTATAAATTAAGAAAACTTCAACCTGTTAAAGTCTTAGGCTTATCTTTTAAGTAGTTTTCTTATTTTTTGACAAAACAGTTCACAAATAGTACTTTTACGCAGAAATTTTAAAATCACGGGTATGTGCCTGTTGTTTCATTTCAGTTTGAGCGGGAAACTGGGGGCGGCCGCGCGCCGATAAGAAATAGCAAATACGCATGCGCGTAACGTTTTGCCGCGGTGTGCACACCACCCCGATGAAGGTTTTTGGCAGCTTCCAACAAACGAACCGGAAGAAAAATATCTTGAAGACTTGATGGTGTGAGATCGCGGGCCTGAAGTTTGTTTACAAAAAAATTGGCAAGCCTTTGATGCAATGGCACATCGAACGTATTCTGTTGATGACGTCAAAACTAGACCCAGTGCCAATCTCCTGCGCTTGATTTTCGTCCACAGGCAACCCAAGACACGTTTTTGGGCAACTTTGAACAGCCAATACCGGCCATAACAAATCAATCAAATCATTTTTTTATTCCGGAATCATTTGTCTATGGCCTTCAGTCTCTTCGTAAGAAATATAGTTAGCCAGGGCTTATATGCACTTTAAGTGTATTCAGCGGCTCAGAGGTACTGGTCTCTTGCGTTTTGCTTGTATTTTTACAGTTCAAGTAGCTAGATAGCTTCCAATTGCAAATATATGAGAATTTGCACCCTTTTGCAACGATTTTCTAGCTAACCCTCGCTAAGTTTTCTCCAACTCACTGCTCACTTGGATTTTTTTTGTCCAGTTCAAACGGAGATCTACTCATGTCCTCATTAATGTTGCCCGAGAATATTTTGTCTCGGACGAACTTCTGAATCGCTTTCTACACTTATCGGCAGGATTTGTTTCTTTGCCTTCAGACAAACGACGAGAAAATGTTGGACTTTTGTTGGAACTGTTTAGGTTTAAAGTGATGACCAGATGAACTCGCTTCAACTTCTCAATGTTTGTGCCAATTTGTGGTGGAAAATTCGACTACTTCAAATCTGAAGAAAGTAGAACTTCGGGGCTTCACACTCTCGCCTAGAAATTTCAAAGATCAGTGTCACTTTTGGAACGAGCAAACTCACTACAAATACGGTACGGTAATCGCTAGTTAATTTTTTAATGATGCGATAACTGTATTTGTGCTGAATTTATTGATGGTAATACTATCATTACTCGGGCCGGGCCTTCGGCCGAGGCACGAGTCAGAAATCGCAAGTGTTTTATTATTTGTTATTTTTTGTGTCGCTGAAATGCGCCAGCAACCAATCAGATTACACAGGAGCCCATTGTTCGATTCCCAACACGTGACATGATCAACCAATCAGATTCGACACCCGCCCGATCTTGGTTGTGGTCTGCTGCCAAGTCAGCAACGGAGCGAAGATTAACCATTATTTTGCTGAAACCAAAGGTTTCTTCGAATGAAATACCAAGTGGTTAACTTTCCTCCCTTCCTCCGTTGTCATGTTCAGTTATTCTAGGGCTGACAGGACTTTTAGGGGCTTTCAATGGAAAATTCTGACATTTACGAAAGGGATGTGGCGATCCAAATATCGCACAGCAACTGAGCAAGCTACGTCTTCTACTGCCGGCCTGATGAGTGATGGTTTTCGTCCAATAATCCACGGAAACTGAAAGAAAATGCCTGTACTGCTGCATCTAAGTGCCATACGATTGCAGTGTTGCGTTGTTGATTAATTGTTGAAATGCTCTACCATCACACACTGTCAGGAGGTCAAATGAGGGATTTTGATTGTTTGCAATGTTGGCTGTACAATTGTTTACTGCGAAGCTAAGTCCTCTCCTGAAAATGAAATACTCTCGAGTCGAGATTATACAACTGGGAAGTCTTGACTAAACCAGTCAACCACTACCACTTCACTAAGACTTCAATTCAAGAGTCACAAAACCTGGAAGTGAATAGTGATTGACCCTTGTCTTTGAACGCGAACGGAAATCAGAACTGGTGAGGTTGAAATATTTGTGTTTATAATTATATATATATACGCACACAAATCTTACTTGTTCCCTACTTTTAGAATTATATTAAGTGTAATGGTGACAGTAATTCGAACTGGAAATGAAATCGTCCATAAGTTGAACTGTATGTGACGTTAAAAAAAGTTAAAATCGTCAAAAGAATAACAGAACTCAGAAGTAGAATTGACCACGAATTATACCCATAAACAGAACTGGATCCGAGAATACCGTATTAAAATTGAATTGGATCTGTCGAAAGATTAGCAGGATTTGTCGTGGAAAGCCGTAACTAGAAACCGAACTGTCATAAAACAAGAACTGCAGAGTATAAATTATGGCTCTGCCCACAGTATTATATTATGTCGTCACGCAGTTTTTTTGTTTGCCGACGATTGATACGAACGGGCTTCAAACTCCGGCTTTGTTTTCTCATTTTGCTACTGCACAGAAGACCTTGAAATATAAACCGTTCAATAAATCTACCTTAATTTATCCTAAAGAAAGCTTTGATTTATACCCTCGAAGAAGGAAATGCATTTGATTTTCTCCACTTCGCCTTCCCTTGCCGTTAACAATAGGAAATGGACAATCTGAAATCTACAATCTGAAATCTACAATGAACCTAAAATGTTTACCGTCTTGTTTTTTTCGGCCAATGGAAATCGAGATACCGTGGCGCTGTAATCGTTTCGGCAGAAGAGGTAAGGAGTTGGGTTGAACTTCTCGAAACGAGCGATAGTATTGGCCTACCCAACAATAGAAAACAGCCTAGTGTTACCCTCTTTAAATAGTTATTTTCCAAGTGGTTTACATGCATGAAATCAACACACAATATTTTATTAAACATTAGGGACTAGTCAAAAATTTGCAGGGGAAATACAAGGGGGGGGGGGGTTGAGAATGCAATCAAAAAGTCTAAACAATATATACGGTGACCTTCCATGGACAATGAGTATGAAATCTTTTGCCCCTTTCTCCCCTATTATCACCCCTTTTTTCAGTTCCCATGATTTATGACCCTCCATTTTTGGGGATTCAAAAAAATCTCAACCTCCTCCCCATGCTAATTTCTGACCAGTCCCTTCAGTGACAACCCTCATGAAGCCTCAATTTAATTATCAGTAAAACTTTGTAATTAGAAGCTCCCATATGTGATTGCAATGTAAATTATCACAAGCATGAGTAGTGAATCAATTATCCTGCTCCCCTAGCACAAACCATGTATGACACAAAAATATGCTAGAACTCCATGTATTAATTAAAAGTGGCCCAAGTTAAGGTTGTATTTATTCGTTATGCTCTTTTGACATTAAGAATAATTCTTCAAATGGCACCATTTTTTTATTTCTACTACATGTTTAATAACACAATTCTCTGCTGTACAAAAATTATTAGAACATTGTATTGACGATTTCCTGTCTTAAAGTTTGGAAACGTAACACATGCATTTAATGTCAAGTGCCATTTTTAATGTTTTCACAAAGTCATCAATTCTTTACATGAATTGTTTTAGAAAATTTTGCCTTCTCCCTAACTGAAAGCCCGAGTATAATGCCCAACGGGCATCTTGTTACTAGTAGAGTGGAGTGAAATCATAATACGAGAGTTTAGCGGTCGTGCGTAATATATTAAAAACCTTCATCGGGGTAGTGTGTGAAGTTGCAAAACAGCCTATACGAGGGAGAGTTAGGGTAAATATGTCGATTGTCCCGATCACAGGGAGACAAAACTGAAATCGCCGAAAATCTGGACCAGTTTAAGCGGGAAGCTTTTGCGAGTGTGTACCACTCGATATCGCCGTGAATTACCACCAAAAACTTAGCTCATTTACTGTTCTTAAACATTTTGAATGTTAGAGATGAGGAAGCAGGAAGCAGGAAGTTTTCGTTTTTCGGTAAAACTCTCGCGCGTCTCGTATGGGCGGCCGTTACCACCAAAAATACAGAACAGGAATCATTTAACAAAGAATTGTGGAATGATCAATACAAAACACGAACGGAATAGACAGAAATGAAACCATCTAACTATCGCTTGCCAAATGGAATAGACAAAACACAAATGATAAAGACAAAACACGAACGATCTAACTACCGACGTAGAAATGATTCAACCAAGTATCAAATGATCAATACAAAACACGAACGGAATAGACAGAAATGAAATCATCTAACTATCTCTTGTCAAATGGAACAGACAAAACACAAATGGTAAAGACAAAACACGAACGATCTAACTACCGACGTAGAAATGATTCAACCAAGTATCAAATGATCAATACAAAACACGAACGGAATAGACAGAAATGAAGTCATCTAACTATCTCTTGTCAAATGGAACAGACAAAACACAAATGGTAAAGACAAAACACGAACGATCTAACTACCGACGTAGAAATGATTCAACCAAGTATCAAATGATCAATACAAAACACGAACGAAATAGACAGAAATGAAATCATCTAACTATCTCTTGTCAAATGGAACAGACAAAACACAAATGGTAAAGACAAAACACGAACGATCTAACTACCGACGTAGAAATGATTCAACCAAGTATCAAATGATCAATACAAAACACGAATGATCCAACTCGCTTATGTCAAATGGAAAGATAATAATGAAATGATCCAACCTAAATACAAACGATCCAACGCAAAGTAATTCAATTCAACGTAAACACGAATGGTTTGGCGTGATGTCAAATGATCAAGTCAACAGTCGAATGGTTCAGTCAACAGTCGAATGGTTCAGTCGACGGGGGGTCTCCATGACGTCACGCACTGCAAAATTGGCGGCAAAACAAAGCTGCCATGTTTGGACATATTTGTCTCCTGAGTTGGTTCTACTAATCGATTCTGGTACTAAGTGTTTATTGCTATTTTACATCATCCTGAGAAGTTGTGAATAATATTTTATCAGCTTGTTTTGCTAGTCACCCAAATTAGTCTAGTCTAGCTAGGAAAATCGAAGGTCTTCCCGGTTGCAAAGTGGGCTTGAACTGATCTATATTACAGGCGCGGATCCAGAAAAAAATCTGACCGGTTTCCGACTTCCCAATTCAAACTCCAAAATTGGAAATTTTACTGAACCCCCTCCACCTTAAATCTGGAAATTTTGACCGGTTTCCGTAAACCGTTTAAACCGGTCTGGATCCGCGCCTGTATTATGATTCCTCTTAGACTTTAATAGTTCTTAATTACATCATTGATTATAACACAAAAATATCCGAACATTTAACTTTCATTTGGAATGTTCTGTCATGGTTCAGTTCAAAGAGAAATCAGACGCCTCTATACTTACGGATTTTCGGCCTCGGACTTTAAATGCATGCATACCTGGAGCCATTAGCTCCTGCATGTGCATACCTCGTTCAAACTGCTACAAGTTCGCATCGAAATTTTCACCGGAATACAACACTTCACATATGTAATTGTTGTGAGCCTCCGGTAAATCCGCCTAAGCAGATGTTCTCAAGTGGAAAAGTACATGTATGTGATTTTTTTTGAAATCCAGTTAACATACTCTCTTTGTCAGTAGAAATGATCCACGAAATACTCACTCAACATCTTTATCAATCGCCACTGACATTTGACTCAGAAATCCATCAAAACCTCGCGAAATACCGTTACCTTATTGTGATGCTACAAAAAGCAAATTTAAGGGCATTTCCGCTCAAAATAAGTGCCGATACTATTGTTCGAAAAAATCAATATGATAGACAGAGGATTCTTTTCCCATTTACTACATCAAAGTCCATCAAAACCTCACGAAATGACAATATACTTTGAATTTTGTTACACAAGATCATACGTTTTAACACAAAAGGAGGCTTACTTGCTAAGCCCTACCTCGGATACCCAGGGGCGAAGAGAAAGGGGTGAAGAGCGGGCGAAGAAAAGGAGAGGGAGCGGGAGGGAAAAGAAGAAAAGGAGAAGGAAGAAGAAGAGCCCTCACCTGGGAACACTATAAAGTCTAGTTCCAAAGCGGCTCTAGTTGCTCTCGTCTGATTTGGCACAAATCAGGAATGTGTTCCACATTCCCGGCTGATTTGTTGTGCCCAATCAGCGACGTTGTTACTGTATTGGCTACGGACAATAGCCCGTATGAAAATCAAGCTGCTTTAGCTGCGTTCGCTGCGTTCGCTGCAGCAGTTTCCTTACAACGTCGATCTGAAGTGTCATCGAACCCGCCTCATAAGCTTTCACGATGCGGTATCAGTTTCACGTATTGCAAACGCAAGAACTATATGATGTTATTCGCTCAGCCTAGTGGCATTCAAAACTTTTTCAAAATGTAAATACATTATCCTGCGATATTACTTTTCCTTTTAGTCTTGTCGATGAATTAAAATAATTTCTGCCACACACTCGCCAGAAATATAGGACTATCTTTTTTGGAGAACTGCCGGCTCTTTTTCTTCCTTCCCTTTACTTTCCTCACCTCCCCCCTCTTAGCCCCAGCATGACTAAGCCCATTTTTGAGTAAATTAAAAAACCCTGATAGAATATCATGCGGTTATATCATAGTGAAAGGTATTGTAGTTTGGGTACTGGCGTGAAATTTTTGTTTTTTTATAATTAGTAAACAAACTATCTCTAAATCTATATCAGCTATAGCGATAAAATCAGCCATCCGAAGAGCAGAAGTGATCAATAATATCTGGTGCGATATAATACAAGTAAGAAACGATACGAGAATACAGTATATACATTAATTTGTTTTTACCAATTGATATTTTGCAGGCGCTTTTATTTAAAGCCGGCCTGTTAAATTTCCGGTATCCTAGTGGTTTGGTCCCCGTGAATCCGATCTGCAGTAGTATAGATGTGATCACAGTTTAAGCAAAATCTGTTGAATAATATTTAAATGTGTTTGGTTTCTCTGTATTCTCCAAAGTTTGATTTATGGACTTTTTGGAATGCCACTTAGCCGGAAGTATAATATCTGTAAATCTTTTGCTCCAACAGCATCTCATGCACGGTGAACAATACCCTCTATTTCTTGTTACTCGCGATGTTAGTTTTCTAATTTGGCCATTTACATGGTCAAGGAGCTGGTTAATAAACAAAACGTGCGCAAACATCGGTTGTGTCTTCATCATAAGTTATCATATAAAACCGGAATTTCTATCTTCCTCGTACAAGTATGAAAATGCAATAAAAACTAAGGGTTCTCAATGGTATTTTTTAAGTAGTGAAACTAGAAGTAAATCCGGCGGAACTTACCAGATCTAGGAAAGTTGGCGACTATGCGCTTAATAAAGGTTTCCAGCATTTCGTCACATACTGCTATAACGAGAACTATTCGTCATTTCATACTCTGCCATTCTATTCTCCACAGTCCGCTGACTAACTCCAAGCATCAATGCCATATCTTGATAGATAAAGTTGTTTTCTGTTTTGAAATATGAACCGGCAAGAAAAAAAGGACATTAAATCGAGTTTCAGTGCTTTCTATTTTATTTATTTTATTTATTTGCGTATTAGTAGAGTACAGGCCTTTAAAGTGCAAGTATCGCCATAAAACAACATGAACTCTTTTTGCCCCAAATTCTATTTCTGATATTTTCCATGATAGATAAATTATGCTTTGTACATCTAAGTTACAGTACCAGGAAAATGATAGTGTATATATTTTTATTTTTTTATTAGTGGTACAGGTTTATTGTTGAAAATTAGATATCACCCCCCTCCTTTGCATAGAGTAATTTACATGTTGCCCCCTCTCTTGGGATATGATTTCACATTGTGCCCCCCCCCCCCCCCCCCCTCCCGTTTCTCGACCCCCTCCCCCCTCCTGCTTTTGCACAGTCCCTTATCTCATGTTAACACAGTACAGTGTAGTACGTGGCACTATTACAGAGGTTATTACATTTAGGCGAGCGTTCTTCATATTTTGCGGTGCGTTATTGGCAGAATTATATAATACATAAATGCATAAAAAATACAAATACATATATACAAATACACACACAATTTTTTTTTTATTCATGGCATGGCTCTCTGGAAGAGCATGATTATATGAAGATACTCTGTGGGTAAATAAAGAGATACAACATTCCCAAGGCCAGCCATATGAATTCTGCTCCATAATATATAGAGCATATGGCTTATGTACTGTTTAAAACACGAACAGCAGTGTTTTATCCAGTTTAAAAATTGGAGGGCGAAGCCCGAGAATTTTTAGACTTGATAAAACACGTGCTGTGAGTGTTTTAAACGGCTTCAAAAACGCTTTAAGAATGCAATGAAAGAAAGACGCACATCTCAAGGGAATGGTTACTTAATGAACCATTGAACCTTTGTATTCACAACGCCATGCAAAATATTCGAGTAATCACCGCCTGCAATTACGAACATCTCAAGGGAATGACATGAAGAAATTACCATACTATGTTGTTTGAAGCCGCGTTTCGCAATGCAAGTAGAATCTGCACTTGAAGGATTTGGTGTCGTGGTTTACCTCCATAAAGTTCAAGACTTGGAAAGCGATGTGACTGACATGACGGCAGACTCTAAATTTTTGACTCCGGCACAAAATATGTAAGTTTAATGCACGTTTTTATAATTTTACGGCTTTGAGTTTGGTTTAATAATTGGAACTAAACAGTGGCTCGGTAAACAAGTAATGGTAGTTGGATAACTTCATTTTAAAAATATTATCTGTGTATCTCGGTAGTCTGCTGATATTAGTAAATTTAGTGCAAAATTTATTATCTAGGTACCTTATGTTCCGTGTACTTTTTGCTATCTTTGGGTCTTTATCAGTGAATTCTTAATTAGGATGAAACTTTATATAAAATTTCATGTTCATTAATATTCTTTATATAAAACGTTCATCCTAATTAGCAATTCAGTGAGAAAGCTGAAACATCAATAGAAATTCCATTGTCTCAATCATTAACCCCGTTTCCCTCTGGGACAGAATTCAAATCCCTCCGCGGGACTTTTAGAATGATGAGATTTTATCAGGTATAAAGGAGCATGCACGTGACTGATTTGCTTCATCTGATTGGACAAAATGCTCATTAATTATTCATGAGTTTTTGAAGTATCGGCTAAGTATCTAATACGGCTAGGTTTATTATATAAATCTGCAAAGAACGCACCTAATATGAGAATGTATTCGCCGGCAGTAAAAATAAAATGGCTTCTCGATTGCCATTTTCTGCAGTTTTTGTATATTTATATATAATAAACAACTTATAAAGGCTCGCCAAAATACAAATGACTCGTAAAACTACAATGAGCCGAGTTAGCTGCTTAGCCGACTGATGACTTCTGTGTATTTCCAAGAGTCATTGATATGGAGCCTTTAGGCGATCCAAACTACGAACTGAATAAAAATACACAACCGTATTAGGCCATCCCAATAAAATGTTTCGTTTCCCATCGCCATCTGGCTCGTGATGGTGGGTCGGTCGGCCGGTAAAAACGTTAGGGGATCTGGAACCAAATCGGCTTGAAGACACATTTTCCTCTATTAGTTGTGGATTGACAACTTGCACGAGAGAAGTAAGAAACTTTTCCACAAAATTGGGTCGGTCTTTATAAACTTTGAATTTCTTTTGGATTTCCCCCCAAAAAGAGTCGGTCGGATGATGGTAAACAAAACATTTATTGGGATGGCCTTAGCATGGTCGAGGCAAATTGCCGTATCAGATGTTTCAACAGAGAAGTTTGTATTACATTTGTATATAAATTGTGCAAATAAATATTATTTTCTTTCCATACTAAGCAAAAATCTTATATGCTCGCTCGAGAAATGGGATTTACTATATATGGTGATGAAAAGCCATTTCACTGTAACTACCTGAAATAGTCTCATATTCGGTGCCCTCTTATGCATATTTCGTGCATTCTTGGTAGAACTGGTATTCTGATTCTGAGTCAAATGTCAGTGGCGATTGATAAAGATGTTGAGTGAGTATTTCGTGGATCATTTCTACTGACAAAGAGAGTATGTTAACTGGATTTCAAAAAAAATCACATACATGTACTTTTCCACTTGAGAACATCTGCTTAGGCGGATTTACCGGAGGCTCACAACAATTACATATGTGAAGTGTTGTATTCCGGTGAAAATTTCGATGCGAACTTGTAGCAGTTTGAACGAGGTATGCACATGCAGGAGCTAATGGCTCCAGGTATGCATGCATTTAAAGTCCGAGGCCGGAAATCCGTAAGTATAGAGGCGTCTGATTTCTCTTTGAACTGAACCATGACAGAACATTCCAAATGAAAGTTAAATGTTCGGATATTTTTGTGTTATAATCAATGATGTAATTAAGAACTATTAAAGTCTAAGAGGAATCATAATACAGGCGCGGATCCAGACCGGTTTAAACGGTTTACGGAAACCGGTCAAAATTTCCAGATTTAAGGTGGAGGGGGTTCAGTAAAACTTCCAATTTTGGAGTTTGAATTGACCTATATCACTATGACGTCATATCAAAACAATCTATTGTTTAAACGCTAAGGATCACGGTCGTGGGAGGGGGACAAAACAGCAACAACACAAAGGAAATCGCTATCAAATGCATTTTGAAGAACGTAGAATAGCGGTAACAGCCACCAAATACGGTAAATATTGTGGGATAAACATTGATACAGCTGATATCTGGAAACCAGACAATTCGAAGTTAAATTTTCCTCAGCAGAGCAGATTTAGTTCAAAATTCTATTGTTCAAGTCGATTCTGTCCCCCTCATAAACAAGCCGTGACGTCATAATGATATAGGGTAATTGGGAAGTCGGAAACCGGTCAGATTTTTTTCTGGATCCGCGCCTGTAATATAGATCAGTTCAAGCCCACTTTGCAACCGGGAAGACCTTCGATTTTCCTAGCTAGACTAGACTAATTTGGGTGACTAGCAAAACAAGCTGATAAAATATTATTCACAACTTCTCAGGATGATGTAAAATAGCAATAAACACTTAGTACCAGAATCGATTAGTAGAACCAACTCAGGAGACAAATATGTCCAAACATGGCAGCTTTGTTTTGCCGCCAATTTTGCAGTGCGTGACGTCATGGAGACCCCCCGTCGACTGAACCATTCGACTGTTGACTGAACCATTCGACTGTTGACTTGATCATTTGACATCACGCCAAACCATTCGTGTTTACGTTGAATTGAATTACTTTGCGTTGGATCGTTTGTATTTAGGTTGGATCATTTCATTATTATCTTTCCATTTGACATAAGCGAGTTGGATCATTCGTGTTTTGTATTGATCATTTGATACTTGGTTGAATCATTTCTACGTCGGTAGTTAGATCGTTCGTGTTTTGTCTTTACCATTTGTGTTTTGTCTGTTCCATTTGACAAGAGATAGTTAGATGATTTCATTTCTGTCTATTTCGTTCGTGTTTTGTATTGATCATTTGATACTTGGTTGAATCATTTCTACGTCGGTAGTTAGATCGTTCGTGTTTTGTCTTTACCATTTGTGTTTTGTCTGTTCCATTTGACAAGAGATAGTTAGATGACTTCATTTCTGTCTATTCCGTTCGTGTTTTGTATTGATCATTTGATACTTGGTTGAATCATTTCTACGTCGGTAGTTAGATCGTTCGTGTTTTGTCTTTACCATTTGTGTTTTGTCTGTTCCATTTGACAAGAGATAGTTAGATGATTTCATTTCTGTCTATTCCGTTCGTGTTTTGTATTGATCATTTGATACTTGGTTGAATCATTTCTACGTCGGTAGTTAGATCGTTCGTGTTTTGTCTTTATCATTTGTGTTTTGTCTATTCCATTTGGCAAGCGATAGTTAGATGGTTTCATTTCTGTCTATTCCGTTCGTGTTTTGTATTGATCATTCCACAATTCTTTGTTAAATGATTCCTGTTCTGTATTTTTGGTGGTAACGGCCGCCCATAGTCTCGCTTGGCGGCCATGAATTTAGTTGCCTGCCTTGTGTATTTTTATGTAGTTAGCGAGATGAGCCACAGGAATCCCGAGCTATATGTAAACAAATCTGAGCCACAGGAAGCCCGAGCTGTATTATGAACGCGCGATAAAAACATCAGTGACAAACTGACACAAAATGAGAGGATGGTTAGCCTGTGAACAAATCGTGAAACATCACGAAACCATAAATCAAAGTGTAATTAATAGGGACATGGCGAAACTTTAGGGGCTCCATACTACACGGATCTACAGCAGACTTTCGCATATATTTAAAACTTCAACGATAATTTGACAGGATTTTTTTAGAATGTTGGAGTTACAGTTTAACCTTCTAAATGTTTATATTTCCCCTCTACATTACAGCGGAATAAACATCCATGCCAGGACTATGTTCAGGGAAGACAATATTGTGTATTATCCATGATTTTCTCCGGCTTCTTTGTGGAAACTGTTTGGGGTTCTTCCATAGCGTTCGAAATTTTTTTAGGTCGCATTTTTGTGTCAATGCATGAAATCGACACGTCGGACAAAGCTTTCCAGTTTACTCGTTTACTGTAGAACCGGCACCAAGAAAACCTGGATTAATCGGATCAGATCGGATCGGCCCGGACCGGATCGGATACGATCACGGATCGGATCACAGATATGATTTCCCCAAAAAAATCACATCACATCACAAGAGCGCCGTTTTATATATAGTTCGGTATTTTGCTCGAGGGTTTACCTATCCTTCAAGTCAAGATTTAAAGTCGGGATTTCGAGTCAGACTTTAGGGTCAAAACAATGGTCCTGGCTAGGGACCCAGTTTTAGGAGGTGGGTATACGTATTGCCCGCCACCACCAACCTTTTTGGATAGTGAGGAAGGGAGGCTGTACTCTCTCACCTTTTTGGCTGGTGAGAGAGGGGGTTGTACCCGAGACCCACCACCATTTTTGGCTGGCTTTGGAGAATCGATAGCCCAACGGCTGAAACCGAGCTGAAATGGGTCCTTTGCAGGAATGTAATCACGTGGTTGTGTAGGCTCGGTTTTCGTTTTTTTTGGTGAGCCCGTGAGGCTTTGGAGAAACGACACCCCAACCGACGGCTGAAACCGAGCCTAGTAGTTGTGCTGCATGGCCAAAAAATCTGGCTTCACTTATTTAAAGGCACTTGTTCGAGATCGGTAGTGTTATTAGAAAAACATGTTTATAAATGCTATTTTCCATCTCCAATCGATTGTCGATCTTTCTAACACGGCGTTTTTAAAGATAGCTTGCCATGCAGCATCCATGGCAACGTCTTTCCCATGGGTATCTCGAGCTCAATCATTCATTAATGAAGTCATTATATCAGCACATGAATGTATCCTGAAAAGGCCTGTTTAGGCTAGACAAAGGTAATCTCTCCCAGTCTCGAACCGAACGGCAAATCGAGATTTGTCCCATCACCCAGATCACCGACCGACAAAAGAAGTGGTTCGATCGTGAAACCGAAGCTGCGTACACGTGTCCTCGTGGTTCCTCGTGGTTCAGTACTGGGGCCAATACTATTTTTCACCTTTACTACGATCTGCCACGTTAAATCAAATGTACGCATCTTCGCTGACGACACAGTGATATGCCTGATGATCAAATCTGTGGATGACAGCAAGTCCTGTTGCAGCTGGACACAGAGTCTAGAGAGATGAGAGTCTGACTGGAAGATGACTTTTAACACTCTGTGTTAACACTCTGCAACCGATGAAGCGTTCCGGCTAAGGATCCGACGAGCGGCGACGCCGAGGGAACATTTTCGAATATAATTAGGAGTTGATAAATGGTTACATTTCTGCTGTAGTTTTACATTTCGGCTCAGTTAATTGTGGTTGCAGCAGAAATTTATGTTGTTGTTGTTTGTACAGTTCTGCTGCAGTTTTACGTTTGGCCTTGTGGTTGCAGTGCAGTTTTACATTTGGTCGTGTGGTCAGTGCAGCAGAAATATCTGCTGCAGTTTTACATTTGGTCTGTGGGTGCAGCAGAAATGTCTGCTGCTGAGTTTTACATTTCGGCTCAGTTGTGGTTGCAGCAAAATATTTTGCTGCAGTTTTATTTGGCCTAGTTGCTGCAGTAGAAATTTCTGCTGCAGTTTTACATTTCGGCTCAGTTGTGGTTGCAGCAGAAATTTCTGCTGCAGTTTTACATTTCGGCAGTCAGTTGTGGTTGCAGCAGAAATTTCTGCTGCAGTTTTACATTTCGTCTTGTTGTTGCAGCAGAAATTTCTGCTGCAGTTTTTCATTTGGCCTTGTGGCTGCAGCAGAAATTTCTGCTGCAGTTTTACAGTTGGCCTTGTGGTTGCTTGCAGTTTTATGTTTGCATGGTAGAAGTTTAGAATGTCTGTTTCAACAAGAGAATAAGAGACTTTAATTGGAGTCAAAGTCTCGTAAATGTCTCATCGTTATTCCTGCATTGCAAAATATAATATGTTGAATATTTTACCACGCAGATTTTGTCGTTAGAAGGATTTCTCACAATTTCATTAATTTTTACATGACTTCTTTATCACGGTTTAGGCAAATAACAGCTGTTCATTGCTTTTCCTTTCCATTCCCCAACAATGTTTTTTTATGGAACATTAAGGATTTAATTTTAAAATACTTACCATCGTTTTTTTTTTTGTAGTTTCATAACAAAACTGGTATTTATTATTGTATTTTACCCACAGTTTTGTTTGCTGTCAAGAATTGAATAAAAATAAGGAATTTGTTCCACTTTTGTTATTGAAATTTGGGGGGAAACGGCAATTATTGTCTAAATTGTGCGAAATATATTATATTGGAATATCCCATTTGTATTTGGAACGCGTTTCTACAACAATTGGTCGAACAGGATATGCTGATATATCACTTCAATAACCAATGAATTGCGTTCGTGATCCCATGGGAAATGCTTTACTGGAAAGTCACGTGCTGATATATCACTTCAATAAACCGCGCTCGTGATCCCATGGGAAAGGCTTAACTGGACGGCAAATAAACTCCGAAAACGCAGTTTTAGAAAGATCAACAATCGGAAAATAGCATGTAGTACAAACAGGTTTTGCTAATAACACTACCGATCTCGTACAAGTGCTTTTAAGTAAATGAAGTCTTTTTTTTTTCTTTTTTTTTTTGCCATCCTGGGCCGGGTTGTTCAAAGCCCGATTAGTGTTAATCCTGGATTCTCTGCACAGAACCTATTGGTTGTCATGGAAATTATCCCTGGATTAGCACTAATCGGGCTTTGAACAACCCGGCCCAGTACTATACCACGTGATCGAATTCCTGTATGCATAGGGCCATTGGGTTCGATTAGTTTGAATAGACCATTTTGACGATGTTGCGCGCGCATTGAGAATGCAATCAAGAAAACAAAAGATTGTCATGCAACATTGAGTTTTGGCGGGCCACATTCTGGTTTTTGGCGGGCCACATGCTTTTGTTTTCAATGCGTGCGCAACATCGTCAAAATGGCCTATTTGGTTCGCCAGATGCTACTGCGTTATACAGCGTTGATTCAAACGCCGCTCTTCTTTTGTGCCGAACGACATGCACGCTACCTTTAATTTTAATTTTCGCGCTAAAGCTAAAATCTAAACCCAGATTCTCTGATTGCTACAGTGGGTTTTCCATATGAATCAACAATAGCTCCGATGTTGATCTTAAATGTATTAAGTTTGGCGCATGATAGGTTCGCCGTCTGAAACGTTACTCTCAACTTTATTAAATGGATTTTAAAACTTCTTTTTTGTTGGTGTATATCTAACAAGCGTCTAATATAAGACCTCCTCTCCCCTTCGTAAATACGAACACGTGTTTCTTTGGTGCAATAATAGCGCAGATAGGCGTCGGTGGATGTGTGGGACTTCCTAAGCACAAACACAATGAAATGACTAACACCAATAAAATACAATGATACCCATATTTTATTTTCTAATTTTTTTCTCATCCAAACAATCGTTGGATTACATACACCCATAGAAATGATTCACTGTGAACTATGTTAAAATATGTCGTTTTTAAACAACTACAAATCGCTGCTAACACGTGTAAACTACCTCGTGCTGCAGCTAATCGATAAGGCATCGTTGCCAATCGAAATAGGATCGACATGTGTAGAAACTAATCACTGGTGCATAGCTTACAATTCACATCCTAGTGAAACATAATCGTATACAATACGTCTTAAACGTCCCGTCGCTCATTTAAGAATTGGAAGTGTGCATTTATGACGTAGTGTTGTCAAATTATGATTTTTTACATATATTATACAGCACTGTGGTCTTACAAAAATGCACAGAAAGCACATTTTATGCTGGAATGACTTTTCTTACACCTTTCCTTTTTTAGTTGGATTGAAAATATCTTCTCAAACATTTCTGTCGTTTATTAGTATTAATATTATGCTGCAAATGGTAAAATAGTTTTAGTTCATCTATTTTGTTGGCACACAACCTATTGAAAAGGGAGTTTCCTTTTAGGAGTGGGTTATGGTAAGGTTTTAGGCACGTCACTCACAGAAACAAACAAAGCAAAAACGATTAACGTTTCGCTACTGCAATTGAAGTGACATTCGAATTCTCAATACAATTAGAGATACCAATTTGCATTGGCATCTTTGTTCCGAACAAGTACCACAAATCCATAGCCTTGCTATTCGATTCGAAGCATCCCAAATATATACAAAGATAAATAATTGGCGTTCCTTTTTTCCTCTTCACGAAATCTCATTTTTAATAATCGGCAGAAATCAATGAGAAGAAATAACGAAAAAATCTCAGGTGATAGTATAAACCGCTCAGTTGTCTCCCATGTGGGACCGTTTTAATACGGCCTCCTCAATAGAATCGACGTTCTGCGCATGGTTATTGCGACGTAGTGGCTGTTTCCTCAGAGGGAGAAAGTCATCAGTAGCGGCAAGGATTGAAGGGGCATTGTTGTCCAGGATTTGGGCGCTAATGTCAGCGAATGGCTTCTTTTTCTTAGCTGCTGCAACAGGTTTAGGAGGAGTGGCTAAAAATGATAACGATACAAGGCTAGGTTAGAACCTTATGATAACAATGATAACAATGATAACGATACAAGGCTAGGTTAGAACCTTATGCTAACAATGATAACGATACAAGGCTAGGTTAGAACCGTATGATAACAATGATAACGATACAAGGCAAGATTAGAACCGTATGATAACAATGATAACGATACAAGGCAAGGTTAGAACCGTATGATAACAATGATAACGATACAAGGCTAGGTTAGAACCATATGATAACAATGATAACGATACAAGGCTAGGTTAGAACCTAATGATAACAATGATAACGATACAAGGCAAGGTTAGAACCGTATGATAACAATGATAACGATACAAGGCAAGGTTAGAACCGTATGATAACAATGATAACGATACAAGGCTAGGTTAGAACCTTATGATAACAATGATAACGATACAAGGCAAGGTTAGAACCTTATGATAACAATGATAACGATACAAGGCTAGGTTAGAACCTTATGATAACAATGATAACGATACAAGGCTAGGTTAGAACCTTATTATAACAATGATAATGATAATAATGTTAAAAAGAAGAAGAACAATAAGAACTAACACTAATTATAATAATGAAAATAATAAAAACAACAACAATAACGATAATAATAATGGCAATAATAATTATTATTTTTGTATAGCTAAGTGATTTCGCAAGCCCTGATTGGTCAATTTGCGGTCCATAACTTCCCGTACGTACCTTCCGCCCACTTCCGGTCACAAAGAAATTGAAGATATAATACTAAACACATTATTAACCTCGTTTGCTCTGTCCGTACCGTAAGTTATGGATCCTCGGTTTGTTTGTTTTTCGGGACAAAACTCGGTCCATAACTTACGGTACGGACCTCGAACTGGGATAAGAGGTATATTTAACAATTATTCACCGAAGTGGAGGTGAATAATTGTTTTAGTATTTACCCCACTCCAGGTGAATAGGCAGCAGCAAATAGTTATTTCATGTTCTGTCAAATGGACAAAAACTCGCGCGAGGTGATCGCTGCTTCGCTCGGAGGTGAAAATGAAATCATATTCATCAACCTCGTCCCCAGGGTCTTCTCGGTCATTTCCAAGATGGCGGCTACTCCGAGAGAAGACCCTGGTAAACCCTGAACTGTCACGTATTCTGATTGGCTCTTCAATTATGACACAACGGTTGTTCTAACGATGCTTTGTATTGGCCAAACGGACTGAGTCCAGAGAGATGAATTTGTATATATATTCGACTGCTCAAATTTTATCAATAAAACGATTTTAAATAACCTTAAAACACGTTGTGTAGGTAGAGCAATAGATGAAGTGCATTACTGGGTAGTTTTCTGGTAAGTTTCATCAGTGAGAAAGCCAGGAGAAGCCGTTAAATCTGAACATATGCTATCGATCTCTTCGCTTCAACGCTAACAGAAAATGAGCGGCTTTTTAGGATTCTCTTCTAGCTTAGATACATCCTGGTAGCTTTGTAATACTCTTCCACTGTTTCTTTATCCAAGTAAACTCCATTTCGAACTGTTTAGTAGACCTGTTTTCACTTCGTCGTTCGCCGCGTGGAAATACCGTTAATCGCATCTCGCTCACTCCGGATTGGGATACCTATGGTTTGTAGGCACGTGTTAAAGGTTTCCATACTTAGCTTGGCCGACATATTGGATGCCCACATCACGTGATTAAAATCTCCAGGATTTCTGGAGATTTTCAGCGTTTACCATGCAGGGTCTTCTCTCGGAGTAGCCGCCATCTTGGAAATGACCGAGAAGACCCTGGGGACGAGGTTGCATATTCATTGTTTGAGTAGCCAATCAGAGCGCGCGAAAAGTGATATTCACTGGTGTGGTATATACTAAATAATGATAATGATAACTATAATAATAATAATAATAATAATAATAATAACAATAATAACAACAACAACAATTTGTTTTAAAAACCAATTTGTTATTTGACTCCAAAAGAACTCATACAGCCTATCCGGTACGCTACCAATGAGGCTCTACATTGTTTTCGCCAAAATCTCCAGTCGCGTCGTTCTTTCCTTATTCGCACGTTTATTCTAATTTATTATTACTACACTAATAATATACATGAACAAAATTCTCAATTCTGATTGGTTGAGAGCAATGCAATTTCAAGGAAACACAATGCAGAAAAAAGGAAACATAGTGCCGAGAAAATGAAATACGATGCAAATTTCTTATGAAAGCAATGAAACCTTTCCTTTCGACTTCTGAGAACACTCGAACAATTTGAATGAATTTGAAAGTGTCAACTATTATGGTCTGTTGACTGAATAAATTACTTTGTCACATGACTCGTGTGTTTTGTCACATGACTCGTGTGTTTTCCAAAGAGCTCAAATTGCACTCGCCCTGCGGGCTCGTGCAATTTTGATACTCTTTGAAAAACACACGAGTCGCAAATTAATCCCAAATTGGACTCGAAATCGTATAATTAATTACCTATACAAACGCCGCAGTAACTAGAATTTGCAAGAATCATTCGGGTTGGTTAGTTTTGGAACTCTGACTCTCTTAGTGGAACCCGGGTACGGCTTTGAGACCGAACAGCATCAGATACTCTTATTTAGCTTGCGTAGAAGTGCGGTTTAAATTTGTGATCTACTGTACCTTCATCTCCAAGTACGGGTACTGGACCTTCAAAAACTGAAAACCACATAAGGCTAGGTTAGACGGAAAATAAACACCACATAGGCTAGGTCAGACGGAAAATAAACACCACATACGGCTAGGTTACACTGGTTCTCAGTGACATTAGTCTCTAATATAAAGTGGCAATGTCTACTCCAATGCAATTCATCAAAACCTGAGAAACTATCGGCGCTACGATGAGGATACATATTGTTCTCACCAAAATCGCCAGTCGCTTTTTGCCATGTAGACCAGTTTCATGATCATGCGCAGTAGTACATATCCTTTGTTTATTTGAGATGTTAGACAATGGATGGCCCGTGCAATTTTGATACTCTTTGAAAAACCCACTCGTGCAAATTAATCCCAAATTGGACTCGAAACCGTATAATTACCTATACAAACGCCGCAGTAACTAGAATTTGCAAGAATCATTCGGGTTGGTTAGTTTTGGAACTCTGACTCTCTTAGTGGAACCCGGGTACGGCTTTGAGACCGAACAGCATCAGATACTCTTATTTAGCTTGCGTAGAAGTGCGGTTTAAATTTGTGATCTACTGTACCTTCATCTCCAAGTACGGGTACTGGACCTTCAAAAACTGAAAACCACATAAGGCTAGGTTAGACGGAAAATAAACACCACATAGGCTAGGTCAGACGGAAAATAAACACCACATACGGCTAGGTTACACTGGTTCTCAGTGACATTAGTCTCTAATATAAAGTGGCAATGTCTACTCCAATGCAATTCATCAAAACCTGAGAAACTATCGGCGCTACGATGAGGATACATATTGTTCTCACCAAAATCGCCAGTCGCTTTTTGCCATGTAGACCAGTTTCATGATCATGCGCAGTAGTACATATCCTTTGTTTATTTGAGATGTTAGACAATGGATGGCCCGTCAGTTGAAACAAAAGACATGAACAGTGCGCATGACCTTGAAAGTGGCTTATTCGCGCGTATTCTTCAAATGTCATTTATTATGAGTACAAAAACGCCGCAGTGGTTAGAATTTGTAGGAATCATTCGGATTGATCAGTTTTGGAACTCCGACTCTCTTTGTCGAACGTTAATTACGGCTTTGAGACTGCCGCAGAGCGTAAGGTCATGTTACTTAGCTTGCGTAAGTGTGCGGTATAACGTAGATGTGTGAGCTACTGTACCTTCATCAGAAATGGGCCCTGGAACTTCTAAAAATGAAAACCACAAAAGGCTACGTTAGACCAAAAATGAACACCATATAAGGCTAGGTTAGACTGGATATGAACACCATATAAGGCTCGTTAGATCGAATAGGAACACTCTATAAGGTTAGGCTAGACCGGAAATGAACATCATATAAGGTTAGGCTAGACCGGATATAGACACCATAGAAGGTTAGGTTAGACCGGATATGAACACCATAGAAATTTAGGTTAGACCGAATATGAACACCATATAAGGTTAGGTTAGACCGGATATGAACACCATATAAGGTTAGGTTAGACCGGATATGAACACCATAGAAGATTAGGTTAGACGGAATATGAACACCATATAAGGTTAGGTTAGACCGGATATGAACACCATATAAGGTTAGGTTAGAGCGGATATGAACACCATAGAAGGTTAGGTTAGACCGGATATGGACACCATATAAGGTTAGGTTAGACCGGATATGAACACCATAGAAGGTTAGGTTAGACCGGATATGGACACCATATAAGGTTAGGTTAGACCGGATATGAACACCATAGAAGGTTAGGTTACACCGGATATGGACACCATATAAGGTTATGTTAGACCGGATATGAACACCATAGAAGGTTAGGTTACACCGGATATGAACACCATAGAAGGTTAGGTTAGACCGGATATGAACACCATGTAAGGTTAGAATGACAACGAAAATCGTATAACGACAGGTTAGAACCTTAGAACCTAACCCATGAGGGCGAGAGGTCTAATTGTTTTAGTATTAACTAACTAGTCGGAAAGTAGAAATAATAGAAAGAAACAAATTGAAGTTGAATTTTTTTTTTATTTCGTGAAAATGCGTGCGGTTTTTCTCTACCATGGGCTATCACAAATAGACCTATAGTAGGGTAGCCAATCAGAATGCAGGATTTGTAATAGTCCACTAGTTGGTTTATACTAAAGTTATTTAGCCCTGTCGTTAGAATCTAGATCGTTTTCGCCAAAATAATCATTCGCGGTTTATTTTCTAATTCGCGCGCATTGTTCGGACTTAATTAGTAGCACTGAATCATACGTGTGGAACCGTTACAGCTTTGAGACGGCCGAACAGTGTAAAATAGTCTTACTTAGCTCGTGTTAGTGTACGGTCTAGCTTAGAAATATTAGCTGATATGATTATTTATCTCCGTTCACGTATTTCTTGTTTGTCGTAGGTTTCAAACGGTACTGGTATCTGTTAGGAAGCTGTTCTGGTCTTATCCATGTGATCCACAAAACAAAGACACCATCGAATGTGTGGTGTCTACTGTAGAAAATTTGGTTAGTGAGATTTGGTTATTATCATTATTATTATTATCATCATCAGTTGTTATTAATATTATTATTATCATTAGTAATATTAATTTTATGAGAGACGATTTATGTAAACAGGAAACGATCATGAAGCGGTGGGGAGAGAGAGAGAGAGAGTAGGGCTGGGGGGGGGGGGGGGGGAGGGTAGGGGGTCGTAAACAATAAATGGGACTTGAAGACAGGGTAAGCGCTACTCCAGGTGTTAAATTCGATACCCTGTGGGTACATTTATAGATTTATAGGAACCGGTTGTTCGAAGAAAGGCTAAGCATTATCTACGGGTTAAATTCACTAACCCGAAGGTAACATTAAAGATTACAGGGTAGCGCTAAATCCGAATTGTATTCTGTTCAGTTTACCCTCGGGTTACCCTCGGGTTAGCGACTTAATCCCGGAATAGCACTTACCCTTGCTTTCAACAACCGAGCCCTGGGTTCTCAAGCAAATTTGTTTGTATACATTCAGAATCTTAGCATTTGAAGAACAAATTACAACTTTAAGGAAATTCACTGAAGTTATGAGAAAAACACGAAAGCGGGACTGGTAGAGCCACGGTTTCATACAAAGTGTTGGTTTTCCCATGTGATCATTGCTGACCACTAAATATGACCAGCTGAACGGAGAATGTTGTCCTGACCAATCGGAGCGCATACAGATTTTTAATAGCCTGCCTTCAGGCTCTTTCTCATCGTAACTGCACGGTCATTTCACCTCCATTATGATATAGTTCGACTTGAAAGCCGAGAATATGTCGTGTTAAAGCGCTCAACTTATTCAGTTCTTATTAGTTAAATCACTAGTTTGCCGACTTAGTCGTCGTGCGATGGGACGGCCATTTTGTCCATTCATGCTTTGCGCACCCGGATCTCCGTTCAGCTGGAAATCAAAACAGTCATTTTTGCATAGGTTCTACAAACTACGAGTTTTAAGTAGCTTTCTTTATTAATTCAATATACATGCATCGATACTCTGTGCAGTAAAAACAAAGATTAGTACCAAGTGAACAAGGTTCAACTAAAAATACTCGGTTACTCACGTAGAAGCCCACACTGCTTTGAAAGAGCTGTGATTTCAACCTTGTTGAGAGCGTAGTTGTAGATTCTGAAATCATCAATGAATCCCTTCAATGGCCTGTTGGCCTTGTGGTCACCGATTCCTGCTCTCGTGAGCCAGTCCCTTGAGAGGAGCCCGGCACCAGCGGTCATGTTACGGAGAAGGCCGTTCACGTATACCTTGGCCCTGCCAGTACCCGAGTCATAGGTTCCAGCAATGTGAGTCCATTTGTCTGAGATCGTCAAGAAAATATATCAATACTTTCGTTATCAATTAAACCTTACTTAATTATCTAATATAAGAAACAAAAAACTACCAAAAAGGAAAAATGGATTTCCTGTGACAATGAAAATTATGGTTTATGAGAAAACTGTGGCAATGAAGACTGATGTTCTGGTATCAGAGCCATGGCCAAGCCATTGATATCTTCAGTTGTCATTCAGCCTTTGTCGAGTGAACATCTCCGCTTGACTGCTCCCTATTGATTCCTTATCCCGCGAAATTCAAATAAAATATAAATGTTAAAGTTCATAGTAAGGGCTACAGAGTTTGTAAACAGTCAGAGAAAAAAAATCGAGTTCCACAAAGCGTGAAAAGGAGGGAGTAAACCTTGTATACCGAAACTTCTCGATAATAATATACACAGGGAACCCATAACAATTTGTCAGCGCAACGCAAATGCAAAACAAATGTTTATTGAAAAAGATGGGTGAAACGGCTCTATCAACATAACGTCAACGCTACGTTGCTTGACTTGCTCGTTGTCGGGGTGTCACAAAAAAAGTTACAAAATAGGCAAATGATTTGCCTGGTTCGTGGCTGTGAAGGCCCCGTTACACGGTGAGACGTTTTCGCGAAGGTTTCAAGAAGAATTGCATCGTGTAACATGTACCTAAAACTCGTTTCAACCTCCTGTTTACCAGCCTACCGCGACATAATTATTTTTAGTTCCATGCCCTCGATCGAGAGGCGCGCGAAAATATGACATGGCGTTCACGTTTCTGATTGGTTTGAGAACTGAAGCACAGCGACGAACGTTTCACGAAGGGTGTTACGCGATGCAATGGTTGGCATTATATGAAACTGCTTTTGCGTTCGAGTTTCACGAAAAATTAGAATGCAGTTCCACTTTTCATGAAACTGTCTCGCAACGCAAACGAGTTTCATAAAGACGACCATGCTACACGGTACAAGTTTTGTTGAATCCTGTCACGCAACGCCGTTACACTCACGTTTCACGAAAAAGTTTCACCGAGTAACTGGGCCTTAAGACTAGGACTTGAGGCCGGGGTAAGTCCTCCCCGATAATTTGGAAACACAGTAGACCGGTAATAATTTGCCGGTACAATTCAACTACCTTGCTTGACTTGTTGTCCCTCGGCGTTGCAGGAAAAGACCGTTAGTTGAGACTCGTTACGATGGAACCACCTCACCACACCGTTGTTAACCTCGAAGTGAAACTGGCCACGGTTGTGACTGGCACCGATGGTATCAAAGATGGAATGGCTACCCACTATCTCCTTCAGTTTCACCCATGCAGCAACGGTTACGCCTACATATGGCTTTCCTTGGAAGGTGTCACCGTGGAAGAGAATGTCCCCACAATACGTGTAAGCGCCATTGCCACATTTGCCTTCTTTGAAGTTAACCAGGATGGCACCTGCCATCAGGTAGCCGTTGTTAGCATAGCCAGATGAGTCCTCCACAACATTGCCAGACGTTTTGTTGAAGTCGAGCTTACAGACGAGTCTCTCTTGATAAGAAAATTAAATTGCACAACGGTGTGAGGATGATAATGATGACCGATTATGATGACGATGATGCCGATGATGTTGATAACTATGATGATGTTGATAACTATGATGATGTTGATAACTATGATGATGTTGATAATTATGATGGCGATAATGATGATGACAATGATGATAGTGATGCTAATAATAATCATTATCATAATAATATTCATATTAATTATGATAATGATGACAATAATGATGATAGTGATGATAATAATAATCATATTAATTATGATAATGATGATGATGAGGATAACAACAATGATAATGATGAGAAACAGAAGGAATTGTTTTCCAGGCACAGTAACCAGTTCAATATTAAGCCACAATACTTACTGTCGGGTGTAAGCTGTGACCCTGATGATGCGACTACGCTGGGGACAGTGGCCCGTTTGGAATTTTTGGGAAATGCTTGGGTAACTAAAAACATTTTTAAAAATGGCATCCTTAGTACTACGAATCTCATTCACCAGCAACAAAGGCCGCATCAGTTGATAAAGAAACTCATAACACACGTACATATGTTATGCAAAGAACAACTGGCAATGGTTCTGATCAGTTAAGTATCTTTTCAGCACTTTTAAAGATATGCATGGAGTGAACAGGAAATATACTGTTACGAAAGAGGGATAAGTGAAAAGACATAACACATCTCAGAAATGGAAGACTGACATGATTTTAATTGATTAATTATATTTTATCTAAGGAGTAACATGGCATACTCTAATTAAGAAATAGAAAACATTTCCGTGTTTCCATACGGAGTTATGAAACACGAGTAGTAGAGTTGGAAGAACGAGAAATGGGGCGAGTGTTTCCACTGCTATTTCGAGTTCTTCCGATCTTCCAATGTTTCTATGACTCTATGGGAAGATGAGAAAACTGTTTTCTATTTCCTTTATATATATAATTATAAAATAAACGAGTAAAAGCACGGAAAAACTTTCGTTTTATTTGATCAGCAAAACCTAGCTCAAGTGCGCGCTCGAATTTCTATGTTTTTATAGAGGTATAGAAACACGGCTGTCAACCAAACGCGCATACTATCGAATATATTTTATAACTGCTTTTACAACACAGATTCGCGCTCTGCTTGGTTCAAAGCCGTACGTGATTCTAAACTAAAACAAGGTACGATTTTAAAGACAAAAATTGAGATTTTCTTAAACGTTTCTCATTTCTATTTCATAAAGAAATAGAACACAGTTTCTGTGTTCACATAATTATAAGTAACAGCATG